>APFE030343560.1:266905-301475 GCA_000404065.3 Pinus taeda
TGCCTGTTCATACAAGAATACTTCTCTTCATTTCTCTCCATGTGGAGTCTCTAGCCTCTATATAGGCCTCATACATACAATACCATGCATCATTACCATGGTTTACTCATACCATCAATAATACCATGGGCCCATTACATTATTATTAACTACTTGTGGTCGCTTACATGACATGGGTTAACCACCTTATTTATTACTATGGCCCATCCCATTATTACATTATTACCTTGGGTACCTCCCTCGGTACCCCATATTACCCCCCCTAGGTACATAACAGGGGCTCATTGGCGACTTAGGAATGATGAAGATTACTCTGAAACTAGATGTGAAGCCAGTTAATCAATTACCTTACCATTTAAATCCGAAGTATAAAGAATCCAACTGGGTGAGTCCTATGGTAGTGCAGGAGAAAAAACATAAGGGAGAAATTCGAATCTGCATGGACCTCAGGAAGCTTAACGACGCCTGTGTCCACGATCCATTCTTGACATTGTTTACAGATGAAGTATTGGAGAATGTTGGTGGGTAGTAAGCTTACTCATTCATGGATGGGTTCTCAAGGTACCATCAGATAAAGATCATGTTGGAAGATAGAAGCAAGACAACCTTCGCAACCAAATGGGGTTGTTTTCAGTACACTATTATGCCCTTTGTACTGAAAAACGTGCCAACAATATTTTCACACGTAGTGGTGGCCGCATTCAAGGAATTCATGCACAAATTTTTGGAGGTCTATCTGGATGATTGGACTGTATTTGGGTTGGTTAAAAACCATATAGAGAGCTTACGGCTGATGCTAGATACCTGTCGACGACACCAAATTGCACTGAATCTTAAGAAGTGCACCTTCCTCGTCCCCTTTGGGAATCTCTTTGGCCATGTGGTCTGCAAACAAGGCTTGATGGTGGACCCTACGAAGATTGTCGTTATTCTCAACCTGGAAGTGTCGCGAAGTGTCAAACAACTACGCGCCACGTTGGGGCATATTGGTTACTATAGAAAGTTTATTGAGAGTTATGCACAAATCACGACACCAATGGAAAAGTTGTTGAAAAAGGACACTACATATTGTTGGAATGATGAATGCAAGAAAAATTTGGATGTTCTCAAGGAAAAAATGGCATCCGCTCCCATTTTGGTCTTCCCAAAATGGGACATCGAATTTCATGTACATGTTGATGCGTCGTGTATCACGTTGGGCGTTGTACTTACGCAGGAAGGCACAGAAGGCGTGGATCACCCGATCACATTTGCAAGTCGGAAGCTATCCAAAGCTGAAAAGAACTATTCTACGATTGAGCACGAAGGATTGGCGATGGTATACACGCTCCAGAAATACTGCCACTATCTACTTGGTGGGAACTTCAAGATGTATACTGATCATTCCGCGTTGAAATACTTGGTGAAGAAGCCTGTGTTGGGGGGGCACATAGGTAGATGGTTGTTACTATTTTAGGAATATGACTTCAAGGTCATAGTAAAGCTGGGACGCCTAAATTCAAGACCATATCACCTATCACGAATTGAGACCGGCGAGGAACCAACAAATTTGGATAAAGGACTACCTGATGCACAACTCTATGCAGTGTGTGTCGCGGATGGCCACTTCGAAGACATTATCCATTTTTTAACTATAGGGACTACGCCACCGGAATATTCAACCCAGCAGAAGAAGGAATTGGTAGTACGTGCCGCAGACTTTTCTGTCCTCGCGGGGCACCTCTAAAAAATGGGAAACGATGAGATATTATGAAGATATGTACCTGAATTTGAATGAGGACAGATCCTCGCAGAAGCACTCAGCGGGGCTGCAGGAGGACATTATGCAGGACAGGCGATGGCACATAAGATTCTTCACATTGGGCTATGGTGGCCAACCCTACATCAAGATTTGAAAGCATATTGTCCGGCCTATGACGTATGTCAAAGAACTGGGAAACCATCACAAAGGGATGAGATGCCACTCAATCCACAGATGAAATTGTAGCCATTCGAAAAATGGGAAATAGAATTTGTGGGACCGATCAAACCTTAGGGGAAGACAGGTGCACTCTACATCATCACCACGACAGAGTACCTGACCAGATGGGAAGAATCACAGCCGGTTAAGGACTGCACGACTGCCACAACTATGAAATTTTTATTCGACAATGTGTTGACACAGTTTAGATACCTGAAAATTTTAATGAGTGATCGTGGAACGCACTTCCTCAATGAAACTATCAGCGCCCTGACCGAGGAGTTCCAGGTGTATCATTAGCAAAGTACGTCGTACCATCCGCAAGCTAATGGGATAGTAGAAGCATTCAACAAGATTCTGGAGACTGCGTTGACCAAAGTATGTAACACGTAGCGAAACGACTGGGACTTGCGCATACCTCCCGTATTATGGGCATAAAGAACCACATGCAAGAAATTAATGGGTCAGACACCTTTCAAGTTAGTCTACATCACAAAAGCCGTCATGCCAATGGAATACATTGTACCCAGTTTATGGATAGCAACGATGACAGGCATGGTAGAACGCGAAGCCTTGGAAGAGAGGCTCGCGCAATTGGAAGAACTTGAGGAAGAACGGTTTCTGGTGGGATTCCATCATAAGGTATAAAAATAGCACGAGAAATCTTGGCACGATCGCCATATCAAGTTGCACACAATCCAGGCAAATGATTTAGTGTTGTTTTATGACAACAAGTTCGAAAAATTTCTTGGAAAATTCAGGATGCATTGGTTGGGACCATATGTGGTAAAGGAGGTCATAGACAGAGGCATGGTCCAGCTCGTCAAACTTAATGGAGAGCCCTTCCTAGGAAAATTAAATGGCAATCGCATGAAGCCCTACACAGGTGGGATGGGTGTCTGACTAACCGACCGAAGTACAGTCTTCGCGACTTGAGGAGCTGAACAACGGTGTGGGACTATAAACATAGGTACTAGAATCTGGCCACATAGTAGAGAATCAAGTCAGATGCAGATCATTCCGAAGCAGATGGGGAGAAAATCCAGACAATGATAGCATGGGGAGTTGTGGACCATCATGACGCACAGGCACAACTGGATAAACTTTGCGCAAATATCACCGCACCAACTGAGTGACTTGAGACGAGTCACGATGATTGTGTTGGGGGCCTGTTGGGCAACGGATCCCCTAATAGCGGGTTTTGGGCCTTAAAGCCCAAGTTTTGGGTCAATGTAATGTAAAGACCCCGCAAAATGCAGGCGCGGAGCATGAGAGTCTAGGGTAGTCCACCCTAAAATATTGTAATTTAATATAGAATGTGTTGCCCTACCCATGGTCCGCGGACCATGGGAATGTATAAATAGAGTGAGGCTTTAAGGGTAGAAAGTAGTTTTTGGTTGAGTCTTGATCTGAAGCGATATGGGTTTTTGAATGCAATATTCACTCTAAGTCTGTAATTCTGAGTCTTGGGTCGCAGTAGTAGACAGAGGCTCTGCAGCTCTGTGCGCAGACCCTGGTAGAGTCGACAGTTGTGTGCATGGACCCCTGCAGTTGAGTACATAGGGTGGAGTGGGATTGTAATGGAACAAAAGTTAATAAAAGCTAAGTTGGTTATGAAATATTGTGCATCTGCTTATAGATCTATCTGTTTATGCTTCTATTGTATTCTTATGCATCTCTTTAGTGTTTATGGTTGCACACACTTGTTGTGATTGTTGAATGATTTATAAGATTACTGGGCTCACAAAACTAAATCAGATCTATAATAATAACAAAGTAAGGATAAAAGATCTAGACTGTGCCTCTTCGCGCTCTTTACAGAGCTACGCGAAGGTCAAACAGCTGCACGGAGCAGTGAGAGCATGCGGGATCCATTCGCAAACTTCCTAGAACTTCATCAAGACATCCCTAGGGTTTGGAAACCTGGTTCCATCACCCTCCCATACTACCTCGCGTGAGACCTCAGTCCGTGCACCGCAGACTGTTTCCAAAAGGGCTAGTAGTTTCAGGATTTGTTTGGCTAAAACACTTTTGAACCTGGGTCAAGCCCCAATAAGCCAACAACCTGTGAGGACACAAATTCTTTGTAAGAAACAACTCACAATGTTGCAGGCTTCAACCTACTAAAAGGATGAGGACAACTATCCTCTTTAAACACCAATTACTTGACAACACTCCTTTTTTGCAATTAAATTCAATCTAGCACTTTTTTGTTTACTATTCAATTACAAATATCTATAAATCTTTCATGTTCAAAAATAGATTTGCCCACTTAGTAATTTGTACCCAACAATGCACTTATTGTTTCAACACTTAGTTAACCTTTACAACCCTCATAATTTTGTTGTCACTTCTCTTTAAGCTGTCCTAAAGGCATACAACCTAAACAAACTAGGGATCAAGATTTTCCATAAACAAATAAGGATAAAAACACAAAAGAAAAATACAAGAGAATATATGAAAAATCACCTCTACAGATCTTCCTTAGCAACTCGGCATACCATAGAACTTGGAATCTAATAGAACTAGGCCTCCTCAATAGAACTTGACCTCCAACAAAACTTGCCCCTTGTAGGATTTCCCATGGATCCCAAAACTGGGACTACCAAATTGATTTTTCATTAGATTCCTTTCAATGTTACAATACATATATATACATGTCGAAGCATCCATAAACCCCAGTCCATTAACCCTGGATTAGAACATAATCATAGTTCCCTTGACTAGATCTACAAAATACCATGGGCAGAAAACCATCATGCCCAAAACCATGTGCGAAATCCATGCACAAAACCATAGGTAGGTCTGCCCACCTAATATATGTTAGAAAATTATATATATTACAGAGCAATGGAACACATAAAATATATTGCATAAATACAAACACAAAAAACACATAAAATAAGAGAGACATAGATATATGTGGTTCACCCAATTTGGGCTATGTCCACGGAGAAACGACCAGTCCTTCCTTTTATATTATCCAGCAAATTGAAGAGATACAACCTGCAATAGATCTGTTGTAATTCCCTCTTCTCTCACACAATATCCTCTCTCTTTCTCACTTAGAATATAGATCTACATAGACGCAATACAATTCCCTCATATATAGCAAGGGGTTGCCTTCTAGGGAAAAAAAATCCTAAATTAAACATAACTTCTACCGCCCCCCTAGACCCCCCTGCAACGTATATTTTACGGGCGGCTTTGCCGCACCATTACGAACCGCGGTCCAATGCGGTGCTACCTTTGAATACATAAGATAATTAGGCTTCACACCCAACAATATAGGGTCCAAAAATAAATAAATTTTTGGGGTGCTGCCCCACACCCCGTGCAGGGGGACTACCGCCACCCTATGAACCCCCCAATTGAGGGGGTTGCTGCCCTCCCTGTGACCCCCGCCGGCCCCACTGCGCCCAACACAATGAAGGATGGGTTGGTTGCCCCCCTTATAATCATCTAGCTTCGCACCTAGGGCTAGTCGTGGAGAGAATATAACACACACCCAACACCCTCTAACAGAACTTGGGTAGGGACATGTTATCTTCTTCTTGAATTTGGCTATAAACCTCTTCTTCTTGGTTCACAAGGTGTAAACCCTTGTTCTACTACCCACTTGATTCACTAATGACTTCTAGAACATATAGAAATTGCTTTTGATTGATGGCCAATCTCTCCTCCACATATGAGCTCTTTATAGGCTTATGGCAATCTAGGGTAAGGCCAACTTATGGGTTGACTTATGTTAAAACAAGGTGCATATATGTACACACACACACACACACACATATATACATATCATCAACCATGAGGAGTTAGGAGGTGTACCACCTACCATTGAAAATGTCTCAAAATACGTTATTTGACTCTGTAACTTTATCTTTCATGTGGAAAGCCTTTGACATCAATAACAATCATTTTTTAATAGTGTTCAGTTACTAGTTACAAAGATGGAAATCACACGAACAATGAAGAAGAAAGTGGTCAATTTGGGTAGATTCATATGTAATCACACATTGAATAGGATAGTGGTGCATAAGGAGAAGACCTTATCAACTCCTCATCCACCTCTAGTGTTAGTCACCATAGAAAGGCTCATTGTTCTAGACACTAAAAAAGATTTGCTTGCTATGGCCGTAGCAAGCATAAAATTCTCTCAAGTTACTGAGATAAATGTGAGACCTCCTTAAATAGCGAAAGCATAAAGATGACTACATAGTAGAAGTGAAGTGGTAGGTCAAGTTATTGAAGGCTAATTATGCAACACTAAAGTAAGAGGGCACTAATATGGAATATTACAAGTCTTGTGCTTTTTAAGTGCATAAGTCTTACAAGGCCATGTTAAAGTAGGTTTACCCATGCCTCTAGGAGCTCTAGAAGATCTCCACCAAGTTGTTTTCACTCTGGGAATTGGCAAGGGGAACATGTTCTCAACTCCAAAGGGCATGGACTGTTGTGAACCAACTGTTGCAACTTCCCAAGGAATATCCATGGGTCCCATAGAATGTCCCTAGGATAAGTGAATACGATTTGGCATATGAATCCATTATTGTCAACTAGGCCTTGAAAATTAAAGTTGGAAAAGGACATATCCAAGTCTATGGCTCAGTAAAAAAATAAATTATTTTTTAGCTAAATGTTTGATCAAGATGAATAGGTTGCTAGCCATTAGGGCCCAAAGAGAATCTAGTCCAAATGATGACATGGACAGGGAACTAGAAGATATGTTGAATTTTAGAGAGTTTTATTTTAGTGTCTAACAAACTCACTGAAGACAATATCAAACAATACATTATGGAACCCTTGAAGAAATAAATAGTTATGAATGACTTCATAGTCTCATTAAAGAAGGATGTACAACCTCTCCCCAAACACACATCAAAATACCATGGCATCATGGAAGGGTTGTTACCCAATAGGATTAAGATGATTTTCTCCTATTATGAGATCTGGGAAACCTATCTTCATGAAGTCCCAGGGGACATAATTGACGATTTAATCATATCATAACAATTTTTAGCTTCATTCTCTAGGAATTTACAAATTATTTTCCTTAATTATGTCTAAAAACAATAATAATATGAAGATATTGTAATTTCCCAAAGGAAGATCGTAAGTCCTAAGAGGAAATTACTGAGGCAACCTGTAAGTGTGGCAAAGCTCCTAGTGATAGGGACTTTTGGATTTCTAAAATTTTTGGCTTTTGAACTTTTGATGTTTCTGGAAATATTTGTAGATGAGATCTAGGAAGCCAACACATTTTGTATCTATTGACAAATAATATTGAGAATCCTAGGAAGTCCACTGCCAAGATTATGACTTAGCATACATTGTGATTTTTCTTTAGAGTAATCTTAAGTAGTTCATTTATGTGTGCATTTTGTGAGATTTATTACTATTGGCTAACAAACTATTCTATGAACTATATAGTTCTTTATCGCATTGTTACTATTTCTTTATTGTCACTTTCTTCAATGAGTATTTATTAGGAAAAATATCGACTATTCATTATTTGCTCCATAAGTTAAACATTCAAGTGCTAGGAAATCAACTATTTTTTTTTGGATTCAACAATTGTTAGGTTTATTAGCTCGTATTTTCCTATCCTCGTCTATCTTTAAACGTTTAGTTAGTTTACAATAGTTTCATTTTGTAATTAAATAGTTATTGGCTTAGTTCTTATGCTTTCCGCTATGACAATCCTTCAATATCCCAAAACATCTAAAAATCAAGCACATTTATTGGACTAGAATCCAAATGGGTTTGTTATCCCAAATGATGCGAGGTCTAATTGGGATGTTATACCGAAGAAAACCCATCTGAATTTTGCTAAGTCATTTATACCTATTAATAGGTTAATTTGGTGCTATAAGGAGGGCCCAAATTGTGTGTATGGTAAGATTCCACATTCATACCATGCAAGCATTCCTAACAAAGAAAACCCCACCTAATAGTCGCATACCCCTCTCACCCAAACCAAGCATCCTAAAGGGGAAACCCAATTACAAAGACATATTTTCTTATCCTGATAATGATGAGTTGCCTAAGAAACCACTATGCTCATTATTTTCCATTGAAGTGCACACCCTCAATTCTACTACTCGTGCTTACACTAAGCAGATTGGAAGGCTTCATGTAGCCCCTTTTCTCCCTCGGAAAAGTGCTACTAGAAGACCAGTTAGCAAAAATAATGTCATGGTTGATTATGTCAAATATCTCATTGAACATGATTTTCAAGAAACCCTTGAATGCTTCGATCATACAATACTAACTCCATCTGGTTCTCTTGACTCTACCCATACCTAGTCTAACACTATCGATGAAACTAATCATATTTATCCTAGCTATTTCTCTTCCAATTCTGAATATGAAACAAATTAGGTCAACATACCAAACATGATGGCCAATATTTCCCAAACTAAATGAATGTCTCAAGGACCCCTCAAACTTGGAGGAACCCTGGATGATATTCCTAGACACCCAGAGAGACTCTTGTTGAAATTCAATGTCGATAAAGCTATCACTCTAGAATACCATATAAATCATTTATATCTAGTTTTGTGTCTTATGAATGTGCAACATGATGATGTGTTCTATAAGGTTTTTCCTTACACATTTGAGAACAAAGCATCCACCTAGTATTATAACCTTCCCACAACTTCAATAGCTAGTTGGGATACCTTTGAGATATATTTCCTTAGTAAAGTTGAAGAGGAAGAATCCCCTGCTACTCTTCTCTGAGAAATCATTGCAATCAATATGGAGAATAAAGAAAAGGTCAAGGCTTCTAATCAATTTTTCACTACTATGTTGAATAAGTTGCCTAAAGACTCCCAACCTATCGATCCCCTGGCCATAAAATATTATATCTTATCCTTGAACCCTCCTATAACCATGTTTGTTAAAAGGGTAGACAACAACACTCTTACTCATAACTTTGAAGAAGCCATAAATTTGGAGAAAGAAATGTTATCCCTAATACAGAACACACCAAGGGAGAGCCTAAGGCTAGTGGGAAGAAATCTCTAGTGTTGAATGAATTAGCAAAAAAAGAGGCTATACATTTAGAAATTGTACTCAAACTCATTAACTACCCAACCCCATAAGAACACAATTGATCCTCTAGTGGCTTCTACCTAAGTTGTATTAGATTCATCATCAATTGATACTTTAGAATCTCTTGAACTTATTTTAAATTAAGAAGAAAACATGGGAAATTTAATCAGGCATAAACATTTTTGACCTTTTCAGAAGAATACCAATAATCAACCAAAACCACTGACAATTCAAGTGTGAAATTGAAAATGGGAAATTCTGGCATGGATAAATTTTGTTCCTATCACCAAGTGAATCATTTTCAGAAAACTTGTTATCATTGCATAAACTCTATGACATCAGTCATTAATCATCTCCATGAACAACAATCGCTATCTAATGAGCTAGCTAAAGAAGTTGATGATGAACCCAATACAACTGAAGAAGAAGCCACTAAAGGATCAACTATGTTCTTGTGGGTTTGCGTAGTAGAAACTTATGTGTAGACCATCGAGGAAGCTTTATATGAGAATACAAAGTTAGTCAAGTAGCCTTGAGAACTTATAACCTTTACAGTAAGGGACCCACACCTAATACTCCTCCACTGGAAAAAGGAAAATCTCTTCTAAGAAATGTGTTACCACACCAAACTTCTGCTAAAAATACAAAGTTTTCACCCAAGACAAATCACAACTCTACACATAACACCAAGAAAACCTCAAATCCTATGTAGAATAGAAATCCTCTACTTATACATGGAATATTAAGTATTCGACTTCTGGTGATAAAACTACATTCCCAACTTCTACAAATATCAAACCCTCTGAGAATAATGCTACTGAGGAGATGAAGAATACTATAGTGAATTTATCCCTTTATGGCCTCTATAACCTTACTCAATAGAAAGAGTTACTCTTGAAAACCTTTAAACCCTCTTATGCCTAACCGAAATTCATTGCAAATCCTAGAGCTCTAAGGAGAGTCGCTACCACAACACCAAGCAACTCAAATGTTGTCAAGTCCATTTTCAATGAAGCTAGTGTTGGAGCTCACTTGAAGTCTAAAACCCCACATTTTCTCATGACCTTTCAAATATTTAACCAAAATGTACCTAATTTTCCAATTGAATATAGAGATTCCTTACTGACATGCCCTATTATGTGTGCCAGAAAATCAATTTGTGCTAGTGGTGACTAATGCCAAAATTATTCAATTGGACAATTCATAGATCAAGTTCATAGGTGAGATGAAATATGCTTTGATTAGACTCTCCTCTAACCCTTTCGTTAATCAAGTGATAAACATCATAGTGGTTAGTATACCTAAACCTTATGATGTGTTTCTAAGTAGGGATTGGTTGCAGAAGCTCCAAGGATACTTTGCTTCTGATTGGTCTCACTTTTGACTAATATATAAAGGAAATAATAACAATATAAGGGTAGAAAGTGAACCTCATACAAAATACATGGTGACATAATTGGAAGGACCAAATGAACCCATCAATTTCACACATACCACCTTGGGAAACTATTTTCTAGAAACTAGCCTTGGTTGCTACACAACCCAACCATCACCCTTACCATCTGATACATAGTCTAAACTCCATCAATTCTCATAGACTAGTGATTATGATCATTGTGTATGAGATGTAAATAAAAACATACCTATTGACTTGGGAATAGACACTAACATTTGGACATTGTATTTCATTGGACCTAAATGTGGGATGGGGATGGTGTTAGATTCATCTTCCTAGCACTTCAGGCTCTTTGTTTGTCACTCATGATGATTGTATTTGGTACACAAATGTGAATCCATATAATCTTCAAATTTTGAATTTTATTTACCTGATACAATGGTTTTGGCATTGTCAGGTGTTTGGCTCCAACATATTATTCTCAGTCTGATGACTAATTCAACTTTTGTAATGTATATCCAATTCATTCAATCTCTAGCCTTCCTCTATTGATCTGGCATAGATTTAGGTCAACATTTGTTTTATTTTAAAGTAATGTGTTTCCATTTCCATTTAGCATATGATATTTGTCCTATATTTCAACTATGTCTATCTCTTATTGACTTTGCCTCTGTCATGTGCTATACCTACTTCTTTGTATTACCTTTCCCTACACATTTTTTGATACTCTATCCATTCCTTTAGTATTACTAATGTGAATTCTCCTGGTCACTCACCTCTCTTTTAGCCAATTTTGTTTTGTTTTTTTTTTAACAGTTTATGTCTATGGATCTCATTCCTATAAGTAGTTCAAACAACACTACTCTAAATCTCCAAACATCACTCTTATATGTGAGATGTCTAGTTTGAATATATTTTGGAGCTGAATATCCCATAGTGCTTACATCTGCTTTCGAGACATCACTTATACCTCATGCTGGTCCTTGCCTAGCCAATCCAAAATTTGATATTTTTTGTATTGAAATTTTTATCTAAGATAATATTAGATGTTTTAAGATCTCGAAAGATTATTGTAATCCTTTTCTATTGAATTTCTTGATAGCTACCTCAACTTTGGCATGGGGATCGTTAATGATTTTTTTCAAGCCTTTGTATACGAACCCAAATCCATCATCTCCAAACATGAGGGCATGAATTAAATTCTTGGTGTAGCCTTGACCTCTATATAGGTAAACACCCAGAGATTGTGTGGGGGCCTCTTTGACAAGTTGGTCGTTATGTTGGGTCCAAGGGAATCAACCATCACATCTAATGAAATTGTAGAAATTAATGTGTAGATTCAATATTTCTCATGAAATTTACTAAATCACAAGACTTGAATCTTCTCTAATGATCTGCGGAAGTTAATTCACTATCTAAAAAAAGAATCATAGACATGCAAAAGGAAACATCACACATGCACAAAGATTTATCTAGGGGAAAGAAATTGCTCAAAACCTCTTCCTATATGTATTGCAATAATCAGAGAATAGAGATGAATACATATGATTTCTTAAGCCTATTGGCTTGAGGGGGCCTGACCCAGGTTCAACGTTAATTAGCCAAACAAATCCCTACACTATTGGCCCTTTCGACATCAACCCGCGGAGTGCGGACTGAAGTCTCACTTGAAGCAGTATGGGGGGATGCTGGAACCAAGTTTATGCACCCTTGAGATGGTTGTGATGTCATTTTATCTCTTCTACCCTTGCCTTCGGTTAGGTGATCTCTCTCTAGGGCTTGCAAGACAAACCCTCTATTCTGACTTTCAATACCTTCGCGAAAGTACACGATCAACCTTCGCGCAGCTTTAACCTGTGACTCAGGTACTTTCGCGTTGTGTGCCGTGTAGATTCCTCTATTATCCTAAGTCATTTTCTTATCTTATCAAATACTTAATGTTATCAGCGCGTAAACAGATGTTCTTACTTGTGTTCACTTAGTCAACACATTTACATACATTCGTGCATCATTTAAGCATTATAAGTGAAATTTATACCCAACATAACAAGATGCATAAACAGGAAATAAAGATGTAGAAATTGTAGAATACTTCTCTTTATTGATAATTCTGAACGATTACAAACTCGACCCACCCTGCACACTCAGCTGCAGACTTCTACCCTAGGCCTCTGTGCACTTAGTTGCAGAGCCTTTACCTACACTGCGACCCAAGACTTAGACTTCTACCTCAGAGCTATTTGTGTGTCTATCTTCTTTTATATTTTTTCAACTACTTAGAGCTTAGCTCTATTTATACAATCTTATGGTCCGCGGACCATAGGTAGATCTTCTACAACCGACATTACATTTCCAACATATGGGCGGACAACCCTATGACTCTTTAACACCTATGTGCTCTGCGACCACAAATTGTGAAGACTTTACACTTGGATTACAAAATTTGACCAAAATATGGGCTTTTAGCCCCAAAACTCTCCTTGGGTGATCCTGCCCCCAACAGGCCCCCAACACAAACATCATGACTCACCCTCGAGTCACTTTGCAGGCATGAAGATCTTAGTGAAAAGACCTTTGAGCTCCGTTTGGATGACCACAACCTTGGTAGCACACTGAGAGGCCTCCCGCTGGACTTCTTCCACTCTCTACTCGGTGACTGTCGCTGAACTGCCACCCTGAATCTTTTGCTGAGTTTCCTGCAGTGTCATGGGCTTTCCTTCAATGGAAGTTGTGATCATATATGCCTCATCTATCCATGGCTATAGGCGCACTTTTAAGACTGCTTCTTTGTGCCGAGCGGCATCCACTTGTTCCTTAAGCGCCTTTGCCTCCTGCATCCATGCGGGCCTCTGTGTAAGGGTGAGCATCTACGAAATCCCTTTGACCTCGTCATATCTTTGTTGTAGCTTGCGCACCTCTATCTCCAAGATCTCTACATTCGAGTCCTCCTGCAGGGTGGTTAGGACCTCGAATGACTGTTCAAAAAGTCGCGTGTAGTATGCTACTACACTGTCGACCACCGTTATTGTTGTTGTAACAACGGTGGCACGCTATTCCCTGACTTTCGGTGGAGTTGAAGGTTGAGCCCTCAACTGCAATTCTGCGATCCACAGGTTCAGCTCCAGCTGAATCTTGGCCATCTCTGTCCGAGCGTCACCCCTATGGCCAACTTGCGGATGCATGCCTTAATCGATTCTTCTGCCTAGATTTCCAACTCCGAGACCATTCAGCAGACTTCCTCCACTACCTACATGATTTGCTTATTCTCGTCCACTGCCTCGTTGCGCTGCAGGCCCAACTGCTCGATATTGGTGCACTGCTCGCTCATCACCTGCAGAGCGCGACTCTCCCGGGCCCTAAGTTTCGTGGTGACTCCATCCTGCAAGAGGTGGAGCGTCTCTCGAGGGAGCGCGACCATATTCAATCCCACCCCTTTCAGGCTACTAACCATGGGCCTGTCGGCCTCACTTTATATAGTAAGTGCCCCATCTAGTAGCACTATTGTGTTGGTCACCCTTGTGCACAACATCTCCGCGGAAGCTGAAGTGTCGATCGCGAGGCTGGTGGACACTGTGTCAGCCTGTGGAGTGCAAGCCTGCAACTCCTGCAGCTCTATTCGCAGAGCCCCTAATACCAATTTTTGCTACTCTTCGAAGTTTTGGAGGGCTTCCATAGTGACATCCCTCACCGTTTCTCCAATATCGTGCAAATCCCCCTCAGTGAGGGTGATTGGGTCGAAGGATGTCTTTCAAGCCTTAGTTTTCTTTCGTGGCACTGCCTTCTCTTGCTACCATTGACGCTTGAGTTGGGTGGATGTCGTCTGCGGGTCCGCACCACCTTGTTTTGTCAGCTCCTCTATTTCTACCTCAACCCCGGGTGAAGGTGACTTATGTCCTTCACACTCTTCTCCTCATATCTCCTGTTGTTCTGCCAATTTCATGGCATCACGTGCTGCCTGCGTCTTAGCTTTTGCTTCCTCTTTTCTGTGCTTCTCAGCCAGCTATGCCATTCGGAGCTTTGTTTCTTCCTTCTTACGCTGGGTGGCGGACTTGTCCATTTCCACCACGGAGCCTACTGCAGTGCACCACTCCGATGGCCAAGACTTGAGGACTACAAAGATAACATCATTTGTTGCCAGATAAGGTAAGCTATGCCATGTCTTTGTGGGGTCCTTCCACACCCTGATAAAGACATGGTGAAAGTCCTCTTTGAACTCTGCAAAGTTCTACAAACTAGCATATACTGTGGGTGACAACTATGGCTTGCAATTGATCCCCATCCGGATACTCATTTCCATCAAGATCAAAAATATTTTTCTTTCTTTTATGTGTTGCACGTCCTTGGTCACCCACAATGAAGCGTACTTCACTGCCTCTGGAAGGTTTGGTGTGACCGAAGGGAATTGGCTATCTTCTGCTAGCTCCCATGCCACCAGCGCAATTGACAACAAGAGCCACGTGTAGTGGAACATCTTACCCTACTCCTGTGCCTTGCGACAATTCGCAAGGAACACGCCGCATAATAATTCACCCAGTTGAACTGGAATCCTTTAGCGCATTGGGCTGCTAGTGTAATCACAGACGTGGGCACCTCATCCGCATGGCACTTCCGCATCACCTTCCCTACTAATATTTGTGTTTCTACCTTGACTGCAGGGTTGTTAATGCTATAGATGGCATATCCCTGTTTCTTCTTCTCCAACTTGAATTTCTTCTTCATAGATTCTGCGAGGGCCAACTCACCACCTTTTCCTTTTGATATATTGGCTAGATCCTCCCCTAATTAAGGTAGTCATATGATCTGATGGATCAAGTGGTATATGATGGGAATGGGCTCCTCCAACCACAAACATCCATCATGCACCAAGCAGAGCAGCTGCCTGATGACAAAGACGGTCACTGGGGTGTGATGGTAATGCGGTACCCAGAGTAGGTTGAGCAGCCCATCTTTCTTTCTTTTAAGCCATGTCCACGGCTCTAATTTGATTGTTCTAGTATTCATGTCAATTCGTTAGTGCATTAGCTGCTCAGTCACTAAATGCGGGAATTTCTTGTGATCTGTGAGGTCCCAATATTTGAACTTTAGTACAGGAACCCGCCCTAAGTGCGGCCCCTCAAAAACAATGTCATCTAGGAGCAACAAAGTTTGCAGGGAGCTCTTGCTCTCGTCTATGTCCTTTGGCACCTTGGCTTTACCCTTGCGCAGAGGAACATATTCTGGTAACTTAGTAATAGGATCCACACCTTGGCTTTCAACTTCCATTTCCAAATCCTCATCATCTGCCAGGATTTCTTCAGATTCTTCCTCATCTACCTCCATATTAATGGTGTTCCTCTTTTCCTGCAAAGTGAGCTTGGTCCTCTGTGGGATTCTTAGTGAGATGCGCATCGGTAGCATAGTCTGCTTATCCTTCCTTGGTCTCAGTGTTATGGGTGATTTAGGGACTTCGACTACCACTCCGTCACTCTCTTGGGTAACTTCTACTACCTCAATTTCCTATGTGGCTTGCTCAGGTGTCGACATCATTCTATTCAGGAGATCCTGTGTTTCCTTTGGAAATCTCTCAAACGCTAAAATTTCTCTCAAAGCCTAAAAATTCGCATGGTCAATACACACCTGATAGCACAACAACTAAATTTTCAAAATGCCAAGTGTTTTTTGCTGGATATCCACCTGTGATTTATATGGAATTTTGAATTCAAATCCGACCATTCCCCCCACATTTGGCCCATTAATGCTAGATTGGCAGTAGAGTTTCAAGAATCTAATCCATAATATTCACCTTATATGCCTGTCGCCTTCTCCATTTGACCACAATCCGACCATCAAATAATGAACACTGACTTTAACGGTCACTTTCTGGCAGACCTATGTGCTATTTCCATGAGTAGTGCAGATGCCTTCGCACTGTCGTGGACCCTGTGACGATTCCTTGCTTCGCGCAATCCTGAAATTGCACAACTCCCCAACCCAGGAAGTGTAGTTTATAGCCCCGCCCCTCCGTTCATCTGCTTGGAGCGCTAAGACTGTGCTTTTGTTGCATAGTCAGATGGTCAGGCCAACTATGTATGGCTTCAATCGACTGCCATTCACCTTTCCTGGGAAGGGATCTCCATTCAACTTAACCAACTAGACCGCGCCATCGTTGGTAATCTCCTTAATAACATAGGGCCCCAACCAATGCATTCTGAATTTCCCTGGAAATTTATCAAAATTACTGTCATACAACAACAACAAGTCATTCACCTTAAAGGTGCGCAACTTAATATGTCGGTCATGCCACGCTTTTTTAAGATTATTTTGGACCTGTTGATGAAATCCAACCAAAAATATCTCTTCTTCAAGCTCATCCAACTGCATGAGCCTCTCTTCCAGGGCTCCATGATCTGTAATACCTATGAGCGTTGCTATGCGCAGACTAGGCACAATGTATTCCATAGGCATTACGGCTTCCACACCATAGACAAGCCTAAAAGGGGTTTGTCCAGTCAGCTTTTTGCATGTTATTCGATAAGCCCACAATACTGAAGGTATCCGTAGGTCCCAATAGCTTCACTGAGGATTGCAAACCTTAGTCAGCACATTTTCAAGCACTTTGTTGAACGCCTCCATTGTCCCATTAGCCTGTGGGTGATAAGGTGTGCTCTTCTGGGGATATACCTGAAATTCCTTCGTTAGTGCATTGATCCTCTCATTCAAGAAGTGTGTGCCACGATCACTCATCAAGATCCTTGAACATCCAAATCACGTCAGTATATGCTCAAATAGGAACTTTGCGATCGTTGGGCCCGTGTAATCCTTCACCAGCTATGCTTCTACCCAACGAGTCAAATACTCTATTACAATGATAATGTACCTCGCCCCTATCTTCCCTTGTGGCTGAATGAGTCCTACAAAATCTATTGCCCACTTCTCGAAAGGTTGCAATGTAATTTGTGGATTCAAAGGCAATCCATCCCTCCACGATGTCCTGCCTGTTCTTTGGCATACATCACATGCCTTGCAATATGCTTTTGAATCCTAATGAAGGGTTGGCCACCACAACCCGGTGCGTAGAATATTTTGTGTGGTTTCTCTCCCTGCATGATCCAGGTGGCTCTGGAGACACACACAGGACAAAGAGGACTAAAAAAAGCTCAAAATCAAAATGTTTGGATTATGCTAGAACACCAAAGCGTAGATCTCGTCGTCTTGATCGCGGCAGTGTGAATGCTTCGTCAATCCGAGTCTAGATGAAGGAGATAGAGGCAATCAAAGTTGGGTTGACTTTTGATGACTGGGCAGGATTAATGAGGACACAATTTGGACTTTTTCCGGCAGGCAAAATCTGGCCAACTCTGGCTGGATTCCGGGAAAAATTGTTGCCTCGTTGGACTCCTTAGGTTCAAAACCAAATTTTCAAAAATGTGCAAGTTGTTTTTATTTAACAAAAAAATATTAAAAAAAGGGGGTGGTGGGCCACCAACCACACCACCCAAACAACCACATAACAATGGAGGGGTGGGCCACGACCCCTAGCCCATCCCCCGCCCATGGAACAAATGAAATTAATATGGGGATAGGCGGCCATGACCCCACCACCCCACAATCGTCCCAGGAGACCTTCACAACAAACAAAATAAATGGGTGGGCCAGCCCTTGGGGCACAGGTCCAACCCAAAACACACAAGCAATCCAACAAAAATTACAGAGCTGGAGCAGGGGTACGGTAGGCAGGCCTCCCAAGGCGGGCTCGACCCAAACATTAATTTTTTTTTTAAAACAAAAATTTTATTTGTAAAGGTTATAAAAAAAGATTTTTGTTATGTAAAATAGAGGAGGTGGGGTTTGACCAACTGACCTCCTCCATATTAATCGAATCCCCAACCAATTTCCCTACAATGAATTCATTGAAGAATCCTCTGGCACTTTTCTATTTAAAATGCAGTTTTTAGTGCGCTTAGGCAGAGGAAGGCAATGCACGCAATTTGATGCAGAATTTTGTAGGAGGGGCGAAATTTCACTTTGTCAGAATTTGACAAATTTTATATGGTTTTAGCACTTCTCGATGCCACAAACCCAATGGCGCTATCCATTTCTCCATCAGAATTCTATATTTTTCGGCCATTTTTAGTATGAGGGTGGAACCATGACTGCTACAGAAACAGGGAGCAGAACCATGATCCATGAAATTTTCCCGAGGAGGTAATTTTTCTCCATGTCGGAATATAGTCAAGTTTACCGTTGTTTTTCATGGTTTTCCGCAGAGATCACAATGGTGAGGTCAGCTTGACCTTTTAATTTTCAAATTTCTAGTCCACCCATGGAGCATAATCTTTGAGGAAGCTAGGGGGAATCTAAAAGATTCCTTGAGCCCCAGATTCTCAATTTCTCATAATTTAGAAATTGAATAGACGATTTTCCACTATTCGACGCCACAAATATGATGGTATGCTCAGATTTCTCTTTTTCTCATTTCATTTTCTAGCCACTTTTCTAAGTGGAGTGTAGGTGTCAACATTCATGTGCGAGCAGCCATTTCCATGTGATTGATGCCGTGAGATTGATGGCACAAAAAACTTCAGCAGCTTGACATCCGCTTCTTCAGTTGGCCCTTAGTTGTGAGATATATGAAGTGTTCATGTAATTATTTTGCTATGCATTGTGCTACACAGGTCCTTGCTTGATGTTTGATGTGGGACCCTGTTTCTTACTCATTTTTATGATTCCTGATTGATGTGACGCAGAATCGTCTATGTGATGTACTTGTTGTCACTATTTGTCATGTTATCTTTTGAGATCCTTTGTTGTATGTTGATGGGATACTCATGCATGCTATGCATGTTGTGTTTTGAGATCCCTTTTATGCCATGTTGGCAGGATGATCATCATGCATTAGTTTGTGTCATACTAATAGGAGTATTTTGACTGAGAGTTCCCATAGTGGAACATCTCTTGGAGCCACTCCTACGTGAGGGCATTTTCCTTGTATGATAGCGAAATCACCTCTTATGTACATCATCATCATTGACAGCACTTAATGCAGCGGCCTACACCATCTTGACACCGGGGCCCAGAGACATAATCCCTCCTGGACGAACTCCGTTATCAACGGCTTATGTTTTTATGTTGCTGATGATTGAAATGTTCCTCTTCTTTACAACATACACATGTATTCATTAATGTTCTTTTAAAAATGCAATTTAACACCACGAAAGTAAAAGTTCTTGGCAGGGTCCTTTGTCACACACGGACCTAGATCACTGCATAATGTCCTCCCGCGACGGCCCCATAAGCATCCACGTGGATGTTGCTTTGTTCAAACTCAAGTGCATACCATCACAATATCTCATCAGTCCCCATCTTGTATAGATGCCTCGCAATGACAGAGAAATCTGTTGCGCACACCACTAATTCCTTCTTTTGCTGGACAATGCATCTTTTTGGTATAGTTCCTGTTGTTAGGAAGTGTATTATATACTCGAAATGACCATCCGTGACACGCACTGAAAATAGTTGTGCGTTAGGAAATCCTTCTTCCAAGTTAGTAGGTTCCTCCCCTGTTTCAATGCGTGACAGATGGTCTGGTCCCATGTTTAATCATCTAGGCTTCACAACAAATTCAAAACCATACTCTTGGAACAATAAGAGACATCTCCAGATTCATCCCCCCAACACGAGCTTATTGAATAGGTACTTCAGCGCGAAGTGACACGTATACATCTTAAAGTGGCCTCCTATTTTTGTAGTGTTATTCTTCCACGGATCCTCGTCCTCCTCTTCAGCAGTTACATTATAACATTCTAGTGCGTGATTCAACTGAGTAGCCCATTCAGGTTGAATCAGGTCTAAAGAATCATGTGGTATCCTAAAGATGGCTTCTTTCACCTCTTGTAGTGCTTCATCAATACTGTCAAACCCATCCTCAAAACTGAATGTCAACATGAATCCTTCACGCAGGATATCCCATTCAACTGCCCCATGGTGGAGCTCTATTTCTATATACCAATTCATTGGCATAACATCCAGGGTATGATAGAATAGGTGCACCCACTCAGGTTGTGGCTTTTCTCCATAAGTCTGCGTCCATTTGGCCAAATGTGTGCACATATCATTCTATCCATCATACTTGTCTATCAATCGCATCTTAAGCTTCCCAAATCATGTTCTCATCATCCTCCTACATTCGTGCCAATCATCAAAGCTTCCCTTGAGCGTACCCCACCATCTTGTAGGCGTAGCATGCAGACCCCAATCCAAGGCTTGGAAGTGTTGCTTTTCAGGCACCTCCCTTTCAAATGCATCCAAAAAGATATCTACCTCATTTAGACCATCATAAATAGGTAGATTTCTTACCTATGATGACACACAACGCAGCGACCAAGTCATCATGTTGCAATTCAGTGTAGTTACCTCATGTAACTAATTCTGCCAGCATTCTATTTCTTCTTCAAAGTCTGAAGTGTAGGAACTCTCGCAATCCCATGTAATATGTCCATCCGTGACGGGATTCACCTAATCTTGGTCTCACGCTATTATCTTGTAGATGCAGTCCAAATCATCATCACTCTCATAATCATGGACTTGTTCTGTATAGCATGATCCTTCAACAGGATCCAGGGGTATTATTACACGCAGTGGTTTCTTCTCAAAGATCATCTTTCACTTCTTCAGATTGATTACCCCATTCACATCAGTAGCCCAGACAATTCCCAAGAGCGCAAGGTAGGGATTTTTATCATCCACTATCTCTATTACTTCAAAATCTGCTAGCACGCTCCCTCCCTCAATATCCACTGTCACCCCCTACAGCTGCCCCATGGGTATGATTTTCTGTTGATTCGCCATTCTTAGTTGAATCATAGACCATTGCAGTGCAGGTCTCCCCATTCTCTCCCAACTATGCTTTGGTAGGACATTCGCATTTGACCCCAGGTCTAAAATGACTTGATCCATTTCATACTCTCTTATTTGTGTGGTCAGCCTCATCTCCCGTCCCATCCTTGACTTATGCTTGCCAATCTTTCGTACCACGTGCAACTCACCTGGTGCAGTTCCAATGCATCTATTGATGAGTTCTTGTAGCCCTTTTATAGCCTTACTGTCACGCAGTAACTTCATACAGGTTTCCAAGAAAGTTGTGATCATAGAGGGGTCCATCTATGGCTCAGGCTTGTCCTTCCTTCCTGAGGTGGGGGCCTCTCCGAAGCTCTTCTTAGCTTCCATGAAGGTTTCACGAGCGCACTCCAAATCAAACTCAGCCTCTTTCGTCAGGGCTTTGTGAACCCATGTACTGTCTTCTAGCTATTTTCCCTTGTCATCCCTTGTCGTGATCCCACTCCTGAGCACTATATTTACATTCGGATCTTCCTCGTGTAGCTTAGACCTCATCCTATAAAGGTTCTAAGTTAGTGGAGGTGGTACCGCTCCTTTGTCACGTATCATGGCTATCAGCGTAAGACAATCTTCTGTTTCATGATCAAACAATGTGCAATACTTGCACGACGGACATGTTGGATTAGTGTAATCGTGGGCATAGTGTCCTGGTCCTCCGTAATTGTAGCAAATCAACTGTCCTTGACCTCTATTAGGTCCTCCTCCGCCTTAGCCTCGTCCGCACCCCTGAAATCATATATGTGCCATCCTTGCATTCTGGTCAAGGGGCTGTGTTTCAGCCTAAACCCGGTAGGCGGGAGTTTTATCCATCATCAATTCATAGCTCCTACAAGTATGCTCATCATGTCCTACTGACCTACAAAAGTTGCAGAACAACTATTGCAGTGCTTGTACATACTTTTGTAGCAAGTGACAGTTATCCGTGGCATTTTTTCTGGCTACCTAACAGATAGCGCACCATAATGCAGGCCTCGTGCTAGGTCTTGCTTGAGCCTTTGGAATTAAGGCATCAATCCTCCTCCTGCAACGTAGTTTGCAAATACTGGGAAATGGTCTTTTTCATGACCCTAACTCTTGCATTTCAAGAACCATACCTCCTCGCGTATCTACGGCCGAACCGTCTTGTCCTGCTTCAGGCTTTGCATCTCAAGGCACAGTTTCTTCAACTGCGAATGGATCTGCTAGAATCCTAGATTAGGATCCCGCATCAGAGTTTCATGTATTCTCATCGCAATCTCCAAGGCCTCTGCCTAAGTTGTTATCTTCTGCTACGACAATGCACTCCTTAAGTGTGGTAGTAGTGAATCCACAAACCACTCGTGATGTTGTTCATCTGTCAAGTTCATGTTGGCTTTGCGGATTGTACATTTCAGCCTCTAATCTAGTTCCCAAGGTGTCTCACCCGGTTGCATCGTGATATCTTTGAATCTCACAATTGACTGCGCTTTAGATTTAGGCCTACTAAATTCCCTATTTAGTGCTACTTGGATGTCTGCTACTCCAGCATTTGGGTTATCATTAGAGTACTTAATATACCAAGTTAGTGCGTTATATTGCAGAGCACTAACCAATGTCTCCTTCTTCATATGATCATCTATAACACCTTGATCTTCCAATATAGCCCTCACAATGAACTCGAATTGGTTAGGGTCCACATTTCCCAAGCCCTTGAATAAAGGAAACTTCACTGTATTTTCCATACTGAACCTCAGTGGAGGTGGAGGTGGTATGGGTGAAGTTGGAAGCAATGGTGGTGAAGTCGGAGGTGGTTTGGGCGAAGGTGGTATTCGCGGTTATCCTTGTCTTGTTAACTGAATAATGCTTCACGAAGAAACCTTCGCTATCGCTTCTTAATCCCTTCGCGGAGGTGAAATCAAGGGGCTATACTTCAGACCCTTATTTCCTTCGTTCCTGTAAGTTTTCTGCTTCATGTAGTCCCAAGCATCAAGGTAGTTGCATAACTCATTTTTCACACAACAACATTTTAATCCAAGTATTCAAATATTTTACGTACTTACCTCATGGTCCTTTGAAAAAGCATCGCTTCGCTTTGCTATAGCTGACTGAGGTGTCAACCACGAATTCAGTGACAAATCCTCCTATGACGCGATCGAGCCAATGATTGATAGCGTGGGCGATCTTATCCTCTGATGCTTCCAACCTTTGCACTAGCTCTGGGGTCCACACAATAAGACTATCAAGTTTCCACCTTCCTTGGCCATTTGCTAGCTTCGCGATCCACTCGTATAGCTCAATAGGGAAAGAGCAGAAAAAGATCTCGTGGATCTTTATATATAGATATCTTTCCAACCACCTTTCCTTTGTCAGTGGCGGGTTTTTGTTTTCCTGTGCCACGAATTCATGTATTTTTCTATCCAACGAGTCTCCAATCTCCTTCTTAGTTGGATTCCAGTGATACGACATCACACATCTCTTATGCAGATTCTCGTTCTGACAATGGAACCATTTGTTGGCTTGAGGGGGCCTGACCCAGGTTCAACGTTAATTACCTAAACAAATCCCTACACTACTGGCCCTTTCGGAATCAGCACGTGGAGTGCGAACCGAAGTCTCACCCAAAGCAGTATGTGGGGATGCTGGAACCAATTTTTCACAACCTTGAGATGGTTGTGATGTCGTTTTATCTCTTCTATCCTTGCCTTCGTGCAAGTGATCTCGCTCTAGGGATTGTAAGACAAACCCTTTGTTCTGGCTTTCAATACCTTCGCGAAAGTACATGATCAACCTTCGCGCAGATTTAACCTGTGACTCAAGTACTTTCGCGCTGCTATAGCAGCGTGTCATGCAAATTCCTCTATTATCCTAAGTGATTCGCTTGTCTTGTCAAATACCTAATGTTATCACCACGTAAATAGATGTTCTTACTTGTGTTCACTTAGCCAACACATTTACATACATTCGTGCATCATTTAAGCGTTATAAGTGAAATTTATACTCAACATAACAAGATGCATAAACAGGAAATAAAGATGCAGAAATTGTAGAATACTTCTCTTTATTGATAATTCTAGACGATTATAGACTCAACCCGCCCTGTGCACTCAGCTGCAGGGGTCCACACACTCAACTGTGGACTTCTACCCTAGGCCTATGTGCACTCAGCTGCAGGGTCCTTGCACTCAGCTGCAGACTTCTACCCTAGGCCTCTGCGCACTCAGCTACAGCGGTCCGTGCACTTAGCTGCAGAATTCTACCCTAGGCCTTTGCGCTCTCAGCTGTAGACTTCTACCCTAGGTCTTTGCACACTCAGCTACGGACTTCTACCCTAGGCCTCTGCACACTAAGTTTCAGAGCCTCTACATATGCTACAACCCAAGAATTAGACTTCTACCTCAGAGCTATCTGCGTGTCTATCTTCTTTTCTCTTTTTTCAACTACTTAAAGCTTATCTCTATTTATACAATCCCATGGTCTGGGGACTATGGGTAGATCTTCTATAGCCGACATTACATTTCCAAAATAAGGGCAGAAAACCCTATGACTCTTTAACACCTAAGCGCTCTGTGACCACACAATGCAGAGACTTTACACTTGGATTACAAGATTTGACCAAAACATGGGCTTTTAGCCCCAAAACTCTCCTTGGGGGAGCCCATGCCCAACAAAGCCTGAGCACGACCTGCAAGTGTATAGTCTATTTTTCTGCCTGACTTTCTGACTCTACCCAACACTTAGCCAATTTTCAATTCCTCCAAGATCCTATTTCGTTGAGTTGTTCCCTTGGGAAATTTCCCCTATTTTTTAGGAATTTCACACCAAGGAATCGCACAATAGCCTTAGGTCAATCTCTAACTACATGCACCACTTGTACACATGGGAATATGTTACAAATGATAGTACACTGCCTTGGAATCTCCATCTCTAATGGGTAACTCGAATTCTCTACATGCAAAAATTATTTTGGCCTGATTGATCACTAAGTGTGGTTGAAGTTCCACTTCCACAACTTGACCTCCACTAGTTCTTCTAACAGTTAGAACTAGCTAAATTGACAATAACTCAAATTAATTGAACTAGATTGCTACAAATTAGCAATCAATCATGTAGAACTAAACTCAAGCTTCCCAAACTCGCATTTACTGAGTTACTTGAGTGACAAGATACATTTCACCTCATTTAACTACCTCCAAGTTTTCTATTGAAACAGGAATTTTAATTTTAATCTAGTTTGACCAAGGCAAAGTCAAAACTAGTTTTTCTTGTTGCATTTTCAACACTCCCTCTCAGAAATAAATGGATTATCAACCACCCCTATCCCGCACATGTGGAACTCAAATTTTCCTCTTAACAAATCCTTTGTCAAAATAGTTGCATCTTTTTCCTCTATTAGAATGTACTGCAACAACATAATCCACCTCTGCACACAATGTCGTAGATGGTGATACCAGATGTCGATATGCTTGGATCAATCATGAAATACTGGATCTCAGAGAGTTTGATACAACTCTGATTGTCACAGTAAATCGCAGTAGGATCCATATTCTGACCAAATAACCAACAATAATCTTTCTCATACAGATTGCCGCATATGTTGCTTGACTTGCAGTCATGTACTCTTCTTCTACTAAGCTGAGTGCCACAAATCTCTACTTCCTCCTATACCAAGAAATTGTTGTTGACCCAACACTGAATATTATTCCTGATGTGCTCTTCTTGTTTGATGGAATCCCCACCCAATATGCATCTGTGAAGCCTTGTAGCTTCACTCCCTCTATTTGTATATACCAAATACCAAACTAAGTAGTGCCTATGAGGTATCTCAACACATGCTTACTTCCTTCCAATACAGTTTGGTTGGCTTAACCATTGCTTGACTAAGTTTTTGAATTGCATAACACATGTATGGTTATGTGTTCACCAAATACATAAGTGAACCCACAAGTTTCCTGTAAATGGTAGCCTCTACTACTTCACCAAAATTAGCATCCTCTTTCCTCTAATTTCCTACTAGAGGAGTCTCCATGGGTTTACTCTTCTCCATGTGGAACTTCTGTAGTATCTCATTGGCATAGCTACCTTGAGAGATAAGCAGTTCCCCATCTCCTTGCCATACTTCCAAACCAAAAAGTAATGCATGATTCCCATTTCCTTCATCTTGAATTCTCTTATAAGATCCTCTTTTCAAGATTTGACCAAATTCTCATCATTGATTAAAATTAAGTCATCAACATATAGCACAATAATCAATAATTTACCTTCAACCACAATGTGATAAAGGTTTGCATCTGATTCACTTTTGGTGAATCCCAACCCAGTGAGATAGTTGTCAATCCTAGTGTATCAAGCATGGGGTGCTTGCCTGAGTCCATACAATTCTTTCTTGAGTCTGCACACATGTGATTCTTTGTCGAAGGTCCAAACCCCTTCAGCTTCTCAATGCACACCTCCTCCTCAATAAATCCATTGAGGAATGTTGTATTCACATCCATCTGGTGGATCTTCCACCCCATCTATGCTGACACTGCTAGAATTGACCTAATGGATGAGTACCTTGCTACTAGAGAAAAGGTCTCCTCATAGTCAATTCCCTCATCCTGAGAGAAACCCTTGGACATAAATATGGCCTTGTGTTTCTCTATGCTCACATCTGCTATATGTTTTACCTTGTAAAGCCATATCGAACCAACCACTGATTTGTCTGTTGGTCTTGGGACCACTTCTCAAACATTTTTTTGACAATGGAACCATATTCCTCTACTATAGCATCAAACCATATAGGTTTCTCTACAACTTCCTTGAATGAGGATGGCCCAATCTCTACAATCTCACTCATTAGATCCATGTAGCTAGTGTATTGATCCAATGACCTCCTCTTCCTGAGTTGTGATGTGGGTGCTCCCACATTCTCTATAGCATCATGCAATAATCTGTCATCTTCCCTAGTCCACTTTGTTCCTTCTCTAGATATCTCTACTTGAGTGGATGTCTCCACTCTCTACTCCTCTGCTTATGGCTGCTCCACAACTTCCTGAGGTTCTTCCTTTGGAGCCAAAAACTCTAGATTAGGCTGCAACTGAAGCTCCCTCTCAAGTGAACACCCCATTTCCTTCTCGTCATCAAATTCACATCCCTTCTGACCATAGTCATTTTGAGGGATGGAAAGTACACACAATAGTTGTGAGGTGTTTCTGTGTACCCTAAAAATATCCCCAACTCTATTTTCGACTCTAGATTTTTCCTTACTTCCTTGGAAACATGACAATAAACTGATGACCCAAAGATCCTGAAGTATGACACATATGGTTTCTTCCCTAAAAAATATTCCTCTTGTGTACTCATGCCAAGAATCCTGTGAGGACTCCTGTTCTGCAAATAGATCATTGTGTTGCATGCTTCATCCCACAAGTGTAGTGGTAGGCCTTGATCATGCAGCGTCTCCCTTTATTCTCCCACAATAATTATATTCTTCCTCTCAACCACCCCATTATGTTGTGGGTTATGGGGTGTTGTCAACTCTCATTGAATGCCTTCATTTGCAAATAAAGTTTTAAACTCATTCGACACGTACTCACCTCCATTATCACTCCTAAGAGCCTTCACCTTCTTACCAATTTCTTTCTCAACAAGTTCTTTAAATTCAAAAAAATTGGAGAATGTTTGGTCTTTCTTTTGTATGAAGTAGATCCAACACTTTCGTGAGATATCATATACAAATATAATATAATACTTGTGCTTGGAAGTGGAGGCTATTAAGAAATGTCCACAGACATCATAATGGATCTTTTCAAGCATTGCATGCGCTTTGTTGTTCTAATCATTGAAGGCAGATTTTGTGTATTTCCCCAATGTACACCCTTTTCATGTATCTCGTTTCTCTAGTGATCCTTTGGGGAGGCTTGTAGAAATATTCTACATGATCTTCAAAGCTCTATGATGCAAATGGCCAAGTCTTCTAAGCCATAATTCACTGACATTTTAGCTCTGCATCTTCTCTGCTTTTGTGCTCAATGATGCACAATCTTGCACATCTAATTTGTATGGGTTCTTCACTCGAACCCCAATTTTACTCACTTGTCCCATGGCTATGTGTCTTAGGAAAGCTTCCCTTTGCTGAATATCACATTGTATCCACAATCTTCCAACACAACTACAAAAACTAGATTCTTCTTCAGACCCAATACAAATATCACATCCTTGAGCCTGAAAAGGGAGACAAACTTCCTCTGAAAAGTAAATGTACCAATATCAGTTGCACTATACCTTCCATCATCTCTCATCTCAATGTGCATCCAAAGATCCTTCTCCTCCAAGTCACTAAAAAAGTCTTTATTCCCCGCCATGTGGAATGAGGCACCGCTATCCAAATACCACACACTACCCATGAATGTGCTTTCCATGCATGCAATGAGGTGAATTCCAAATCGAATTGTGAAGCAAAAGCTTCGCCTTCCACTCCTCTTGAGGGATTCTTACCTGCCTTATTGTGTGGACACTCCGTGGCATAGTGTCTAAGTTCATGACAGTGAAAACACTTGATTTTGGATAAGTATTTCTTCTTGCCCCCTTGTTTGGAATCCCCTTTGGATTGGTATTTCTTCCCTTTCCCCTTATTTTCCTTTCCATACAAGGCACATTTTTACTCATGCTCACCCTTGGACGAGGCCCTGTCTCTGGTGTTCCCCCTTATCTCCTCCTATACCAAATCATACCACACGCGTTCCCAATTTGGTAGTTTCTCCCTCCTGTTCACCGAATCTTGGTAGTTGGGCTAGCTCTTGGGAAGGCCTAGAATGGCTAGGCTCACCAAATCATCCTCTACTACAGTAACACTAGCTTGACCAAGTTCATCACAGTACTTTGTGAACCTGCTAAGGTATTGTGGAGTGGTCTTGTTCCTCTGCATCTTGATATTTTGAAGCTTGTCCTTGAGTGCCAATTTCCTGTGGTCACTACTATTCTAGAACAAATCCTTCAACACTTGCCACATTGGATACAAAGTCTCTTTCCCATGGATATTAGAGACAATATGGTCTCATACTCCCTCTAATGTGATACTCATTGCCTTAGCAACACACTTTTTCCTTGCATCAGATGATGTTGGTTTCTAAATATCATTATCAATGATTTATTTCATCCATTATCCTCTTCTATTACCTCCATGTGGTCCTTCTATGCAACATAATTCAAGCTTCCCTCAAGGGCATACTCGATTCTTAGTCCATTGAAAGCCATTTTCTCAGTCCTGAAGAAAACTTGCAACATTGATCTTCAAATTCGAACCTCTTGCAATGACAACTTTGAAATATTTGTTCTACAATGTTTCTAGCTCCAATACCATGTAAAAATTAATGTGTAGATTTAATACTGCTCATGAAATTTACTAAATCACAAAACTTGAAGCTACTCTATTCATCTACGGAAGTTAATTCACCATATAAAACAAGAACCATAGACATGCAAAAGGAAACATCACACATGCATGACGATTTATCTAGGGGAAAGAAACTGCTCGAAACCCCTTCTGTATTGCATTAATAAGAGAATAGAGATGAATATATACGCTTGTTCAAGCCTGAGCACAACGTACAAGTGTATAGTCTATCTCTCAGTCTGACTAACTGACTTTGGCCAAAACTTAGCCAATTTTCAAGTCTTCGAAGCTCCTATTTCCTTGTGTTGTTCCATTGGGAAATTTCCCCTATTTTTTAGGAATTTCACACCAAGGAATTGTGCAATAGCCTTAGGTCAATCTCTGACTGCATGCACCACATGTACACATGGGAATATGCTAAAACTGATAGTACACTACCTTGGAATATCTATCTCAGCTAGGCAAATCGAATTCTCTACATGCAACGATTATTTTGGGCTGCTTGATCATTGAGTGTGGTTGAATTTCCAATTCCACAACTTGACCTCCAATAGTTCTTCTAACAGTTAGAACTAGTTAAATCGACAACAACTCAAATTAACTGAAATATATTGCTACAAATTACCAATCAATCATGTAGAACTAAAATAAAGCTTCCCCAACTCAAATTTACTGATTTCACTGAGTGACAAGAGCCATGTCACCTCAGTTAACTACCTCCAAGTATTTTGTTGAAATAGAAATTCGAATTTTAATCTAGTTTGACCAAGGCAAAGTCAAATAATAGATGTTCTTGCCGCATTTTCAACATAAATTGTTCAAGAGTTAATGTCAAAATCAAACCTCCTCTCCTCTGGGCATGACCCACCACTTAATTACCTTGTCCATATTGATTTCTTGTTGATGAGGTTGCATCTTACTTCCTCTCTCTCTCTCCATACAAAAAATGAAAGCACTTCATCCTCTAGAATCCCTGGGTTGTTGTCCCAAATCTCAACCTTCAATTTCAATTTATGATAGTTTTTAGCCTAGAAAACTAATCTGCCCAATTGATTTCATGAATTGCGTAAAATATTTTTCTATCTATTACCACAAAACTAATATGCCCAGATGTACCCAGTTGGCACTTATGAAACTTTAGCTCTTTTAAAAATGAATCCCTGGGACTCAACATCATCCTCGATGCATGAATAGCTTGCAACAATAAGAACTATACAAATTATACCCATAATTGATCTCTAAAACTCTATCTGGAGGGATGATGCCACCATTTAATTTCCCCTTCAACAATTCTCAACCACCCAACAAGAAAAATCCCAACTGCGGATTGCTTGCTTTCCATATTCAAGGATAATCCTACATACATGTAAATGGTCAATCTCCTAAACACATTTAATGCATCTCATTTGAGATTTTGACATAAACCTCTTGTTGTTATATGTATTTGAGAAGAATGCACATGATTTCTCTGTATAGAAGGTAATATTACTGGTAGAGGTTTCACTTCACTTTCAAGTTTACTTTTTTCTCCATCTTCATTGCAAGTGTCTTAGCAATGAATTCAACTTCCTTTAATTGCTTTGGCTCAAATCTGATTTTCTTTAAATATTTTCTACTAATATATGCTTGATTGTTGTGTATCCAATGAGCATTAATGGGATTTATCTCCCCCTAAGAGGTTGCTCCTCTAACATTCACTAACAAGGTTCTTCATGCCTTTCAGGAGCAGCTCCCCATAAGGCCAAGTCAACTTCACTTTGTCGTTGAAGTCACATGTTGCTCCTTTTTCTTCCTCTTCCACACTCTACTAGATTTCCTTTTGTTATCTTCATTTCCTTCATTGTTTGGTTTGCTCATAGTTGCTTCCATCTTCTGTATATAGCTATTTAGGGTAAATGGCAACTTATAATCTTTCGCTTTGTGTCCAAATTTATGACACACATAACATCTTGTGTGGCCAATAAATTTGCGAAATGGTGTGTTTATTCTTGAGTTCATGCTTTTCTTTGTGTGCAATTTGCATTCAATATCTTTATGTCCAAATTAATTGCACAAATAGCAGTAACCATAGAAATTATTTATGTACCTGGTGGATGATTGAGGGAGCTTTCTTGTTTGTTGCATCTTGTGCTGATTAGTTTTGATTTTATTTCACTTACATTCTACTACAACATGTCCAAGTTCATGGCAAGAAAAACACTTGATATCTTTCAAGGGAGCAAGGAATCTCCTTTAGGATCTTCCAAATTTTCTCAACTCAGTACCAGGAGCAAATGACCTTTTTTTAAAGAACCCTTTCTTCACCTCATTCTTTGGATTGTGATGTTGCTACTTGTTTTTGTTTTCTTTTTATACTATAGATATTTTTGATGTTGTTGTATTCACTTTAATGGCTACCTTATCTAAGTTTTTCATGGAGACAACCTCGTCTTCTAGCTTTTTACATAGTTTATTCTTTTCATATATTTCACTTCTTGCTAAAACAATTTCAACCTTTATATTTCACATTGTAGGTCTTTCTCCTCAACCAATTGCTCATCATATATTCTATTATCCTTGCTTCTTCAAGTTGTGTCTTTAGGTTTATAATTTCCTCCTTGAAGTAATGTTTTCTTTCGTCACATATGTACAAAAACTTCTATTGATCTCTGCTCTCATTTGCAAGTCTATCTACTTTAGTCAAAGCTAATTCAAGCTTGGCTTGATGTTCATCTAGCTTTTCTTCATGGGAATTAGGTACACTCACATTAGCATATCAGGTCTCATTTGATTGAACACTTTCTTTTAAGGAATCCTTTTTCTTCTTCTTTTTTTTTTCTCCTCTTCTGCACTGCTGCTACTAGTATCTCCTACATGCATGAGCTACAATATATCCCATATTTCTTTTGCAAAATATAAGTATATTATTGTATCAAGATCCATACTATGAATATTGTTATACATTGAAAACTTTTCCTTAGCATTCCACTGTTGTTCTATAGTAGAGGGGGGATCATCTTTATTGTATCCAACACATAAAATATTCCATACACCAGGTCTATTAGCTATTAGTAATGCTTCTACCTTATCTCTCTATTCATGAAAGCTTTTTGCACTTAACATAGGGATACTATGATCATACATAATCAAGAAAGTCTACCTTCCACCTTCCAGCGGTTAGGCTGTTACAAAAGGAACTGAGTCTAATAGCAATTAATGGAAAATTAACTAAACTAAGGGGGGGTGAATCAATTTAGTACATTCATGGACATTAAATTCTGATTATTTTTCAATGTTTAACTGAACTATTAAATGAGCAGCATACACCTTACAAACAACAGATTTAATATATAACTGGAATTTAACGTGTAAATCATAACATAACAACTTTTATGACAACGTAAAATAAACACACAAAATCATCACATGTGAACACCAAATATAAGTGGAAACCCATAAAGGTAGAAAAACATCACTTTGTTAATTTTTGATGCAAAGGAAAGCTCCTACTGCCTTATCGCATCTGATTTTCTGTAGACTCCAACCTACAAGAGGTTGCTACCTCAATTTATTTTGCAAGCTTCAACTTACAAGGAAGTTCCAACTCCCATTAATTTTATGCAGGTTACAACCCACAAGATGCTCCTACCTAAACAAGCTCCAACCTATTATTTATTAAGCTACAAATTGAAACGGGGCTACAATCTCTTCATACATACAAGAAACAACATGTCAGTTTACCTGTTCTATAACTCTACATGCCTTCATCTATGTCTCTGCCTCTTCTTCCTCTCAAATCTGCTTCACATCATCTCTATATATGTGTCAAGTAACTAATTAGCAACACGTCAATCAAATCTCACATTATCTAACTTTAAAATTTCAACATTCGAACCTCATGTATTTTTATAAACAAACTTTAATGGTTGTTAGTATTCCATACATGAATCTGAAAGGACAATTCATGTCTCTTTGCATTCCAAACGTGTCTCCTCAATTCCAAAATTGTTTTAACTCTTTGGATATTAAAAATACATAAAATGAATTCCAACATATTCAAAATAACATGCATTAATATTCTTCCTGCTAATAAAATGAATTTCAACTTATTCAAATAACATGCATTCTCTTGCATTACAACACCTTTGTTCTGATCACAACACCTTAGCCAAAATCACCAAGCATCTCCGAGGCCATGCCTCTATAACCAAAATCACCATGCCTCTATAGTTGAAATTATTGTCATCACTTATGTCTTGGAAGGCCACATTTTTATTCTAAAAAATAGCATACTACTGCCAGAATCAATATTCCTCAGCAACATATTGTTATTGCCTTTGTCTTTACCTTTGATTTTGTCTTTGCCTTTTCCTTTGCCTTTTATTTTGTCTTTGTATCTTCCTTTTCCTTCGTCTTTGTCTTTCCCTTGCATTGCAACGATTTCTGCATTATACTGTATCTCACAACATTCACTCTCTAATGCCATATCTTTGTTCTCTACAACATGCCAACCCAACAACATAACCATATGCAACATATCACACACTTTTCCTTAGCATCTATGCAACATTGATCTTTTCAACATTTCTCACTAGAACAATTCAACAAGTACAATGCATCAAGCCATAAATAGCATCAACATCATCACAACAGCGATCAACAATATGAAAACATCACAATGTGTATGCACGCAATTCAACATATGTATATGTAAGTAGTCTCAACTTCTCTGTTATCTTAGCAACCTTTACACCATAACCAACAACATAGAAATATATTAAATCTCTTCTACTAACTGGTGAGCTCCAGTATTGTAGCAATAATGCTACAACTCCTGAGGCTTCCTGTCTCTCATTTTATCAACCCGGTTGTTCGTACAAACTTGGAAGCGACGGTGCTATATGCACAAGTACTAGCTCTTGTCGCAGCTGTCACTTGGTCAGCTGGCACCAGTCCGCTAGGGCTCAAG
>APFE030343566.1:0-10129 GCA_000404065.3 Pinus taeda
AGAGAGAGAGAGAGAGAGAGAGAGAGAGAGAGAGAGAGAGACCAATCAAGATGAATTGAAAGAGGATAAGGATAGAGGGGGCGAGACTAATGCAAGTCTCCTTTTATGTTGTGGTACTAGACCTCAATGAGGTGGGGGAGGCATACCCATACCTGCCGAGATAGCTTAATACAAAAATAGTGGTTTGCCCAGAAACATAAAATTGAGCAATGAAGTACACGTTGAATGGTACATGACATGTTGGCATAATGGAGCCAGAAAATAATACAATGTGTCCCATATGCATAATGCACCTGGAAAAGCATGAGCCAAGACTAAATACAATAATATATAAGTACATGAGATACAAAGGCCCTTCCCTTAAAAAATGGTTGGGAGGGTGGGTAGAACAATTGGAGAAGCCTTGCTAAACAGTGAGGGATTTGCAAAACTAAATGGATCATCCAAAGGAGACATGCATGCTATGAACAATGTGATCAGTAGGAACCAAACCCATCAACTCTGTGGAACTACATCTCAGACTGTAGCATAATAGGAATGCATCTGGGAATGTGGGGGGCTACTTGAAGGGCCACCCCCTCATGAGGTCTGAAACATCTCATACACACCTGGGAATCACCGTACAATTTGCTGCATCATTGGACCATCAAGTGTATGAATCATGAACATGAAACAATCAAGTCAAAGGGAAATAATGAGTCCCTCTTCTCGATCTGAGGCGTTGAACAAGAATGAAAGATGGAACCAGGATACACTACCCTTTAGGTCGTTACTCTGGAATAAATGAGGTGATATCAATAGAATAGTGCCCATGATAAGTGAGGTAATGAGGATCCTCAACTAAGGCACAAGGGAAAATAATAATGTGACTAATAGACTAACACTAGGGATAATGGAAAATGTGGGACTGAGGGACAAACATATGACTTCCCTTTTCAGAGCATAAAGTGCGTGGTTGACCTAGCTGTGATTGACTCAACTCTAGAGGGGATGGAGACAGTATGATTGGAAGCCAAAATGAGCAATGCAGGATGAACGATATGCAAAGATGGATGGAATATTGTGACATGATATAATGGGACATGAAATAGACTCCATGAATGCAAGGGTAACTCATCGTGGATGCTCTGAACAAGGGTGACTCAAGGACACTGCCACACAGACTAGGCCCAGTGGGGACCATCAAAACATGAGCAAAGTATGGTTAGTCATGATGAAAATCGACACATGGTATGAAAAGTATTAAGAGGAGGTGGAAATCAAAGTACAAGTGTCGTTTTATGAAGAAATTAGATTTTGAGAGGCGATGAAGGACCCTTCTTGAACAAATGAATTACTTGTGAAGTGTTGAATCATCACAAACTGAGGAAGAACCATTATAGAGCTCGATGAGGACTTTCTAACGGTGTTGATGGTTCGTCAAACTGAGCTACGATTTGGTCACAAAGGGCGACGGAAAAATTGTGGATTTTTCTATGAAAGGACGTTTTCCTTCCAATTTGGGAGGAGGATAAGGCCCTAAATATTGTGGAGATCGTAATAGAAAAACCGACCATCAGAATCGAGATTTGTGACTTTTAGGAAAGTAGCCTTACTTGTCTAAATATGGCCTTAATTCTTCTTGGAATGATGGTTCCTGGTGAAGAACTAAGGGAAGAGGAAAACAAGAATGAACTACTGGAGGAGGACATAGAGTAGAATATTTGAAAATATGGTATCGAACATCTATGATATGCGATGTTCATATGGGGACTATGTGGACATAGAGTAGAATATTTGAAAATATGGTATCGAACATCTATGATATGCGATGTTCATATGGCTCGTTGGGGAGGTCGGTAGGACAAACTATCCAAGGAATGGGAGGATAATCGACCATACCTAGATTTGGTGGGATCTAGGCCAAGACTTTTGTTAATCAATTGAGAAGATGGCTAGAAGAAAACCATCATGCCCCCAAGCATGGGATACTGCCTACAAACATATGTGATGGAGGGGATTGATCTGGTATGCAAAGGTGGGAATGATGCCCTCTAGCAGGAGGAGTTTGTGGAGCGCCATTATGTTCCGAGCGCTCAAAAAAGGGATTTAAGCATCTCGATCCAACTTGGCATGAGATCCTCCAAAGGATGATAATGAGATGTAGGGGCCTATGTGCCCCACCAGTATGTTATGGGTGTACTGGATGTATTTAGAGTGGTGGACTCCAAATATGGGACGAAGTACACACGATGGTGAATATCATTCCAAAGGTAATTAGGGGTAGTCATGGCTTCCATGATGTACCCATCAGAATGGGAGATGGGGGGATGGGAGGAAGAGAAACTACATGATTCGGTGAAAATACCTAGTGCATCAACCTAAGAAATAAGGTTCACATATGCATCGTTTTGAATGGTGGATGACGAGCTGGTATATGGAGGATCTACGGATGTTGAGACCTGGGATTTTGTCGAAGGAGGTTCGATAGAAGTGCGCATAGAAAACTCAAAAAGGTTTGCCTATGAGGAACTCAAGGATGGCGACAGGTAAAGGATATGGCTTATGGTGTCTGTCATCTCGACATCAAGGGGAGGGATCACGATGGTGGGACTAGAGTCCCCCCATTTTGGTTTAGTTGTACCAGAACCCATGGGTAGAGGAGTAGGTGATCCACTATGAGTGGTATTGTATTCGCGAAGTGCCTGAAGGAAATCATGAAATTCATCAAGACGAGGAAAATAATGGGAATAGTGACCATGATGATCACACAAGACACAAGGGTGATTTATGCGCAGTGTTTTGATTTTCTTGGCTTGTCCCAATAAGGTAATTTGGACCTCATGGATATTTAACTCAGGGAACGCTTCATGAACCAAAGGTTTGAGACGAGGAAGCTCAGGACAATTATTGGTGGCATGCCCAACAACCTTACACAAAGAACATGGAGGTGACGACTTTGAGGCCTTGGGGGCTGGAGGAGCTTGGGGAGCCTTGTCCTTCAATTCTTTCCTCTTGGCTTTGGCCCCCTATCTAGATGCTTTCGCAATAGGAGTGGGTTCCTGTTGACGTTGTGATGGAACTAGAGTAGCGATAGGGGTTGTAGGGACTGGTTGAACTGAGGTCAAAGAATATTATGGTATGAGCTAACCAGACAGAGTGTTCGTTGTGGGATCAATGTACTAGACCGGGATCCCCAAATTCATATTATGGAGGATCAACAAAGCCATGACAGGGGCATAAAATACTCCCAAAGGGGGAAATAAGAAAGGTATCTAGCGTGCAGGGTAATGTCCTGGTGGAATAGATCCTGGATGGTTGAGACCTGGAGGAATGGTTCCTGGTGGAAACATAGGAGAGGCACCCACTAACGGAGGAGGTCCTGGGTGGGTGGATCCAAATGGATCGAGTGAGATGGTAACAACAGGGTGCTGAGGAGTTAACTGTTGATTAGAGGTATTGACCTCGCCAAAATTCATCATGAGGATCTGGTAGTCACTAGGACTAGAAGGTTGGGGGTGATGGGCTGCTTGACTTGGTTGAGGTTGAGCAGTTACAAATCATTGTTGAGGGAAAGGATTTGTAAGCACTACTAGTGAAGATGGTGTGGGATTTTGAGGCGATTGTTGACCTCTAGAAGCTGCTTGAGCTTCCCACATTTGGCGCATCTGGGGAAAGAGAGGACACTCATGTGTATAATGGCCATGTACACCACAACATGCACAAGGCTTGTTCATATGCATAACCTTATTCTGCTTGGGATGGCTGCCCTGTTGATGATTATTGAAATTAGGTTGGTTCCCCTGGGGTTCACTAGGTTGATTACCTTGATTACCTTGGTTACCCTTGTTACCTTTCCCCTTATTCTTTTTCTTCTAATTTTGAGGACTGGTCGCGCTCTGCTGCACAAACACCTGACCCTAAGAAGGTAGTAACTACTGAAGCTGAGGATGCATGTGAGGCTATGACACTAATGCTTGAGGGGTTGGAGTGCTCAACTATGCATAAGGAGGAGCAACAATTTGGTAGATAGGTTGAGGTCCTGAAAACATGTTGCTAGCAAGAGGGGCATAAGTGTTGGAGGAACTAGTGCCCCACTACGAAGAGCCATAAATTTGTTGAGTATATGGCGAAGGATGTGAAAGGGTTCCAACAATATCATCAGTGGTGTGAGATGCCCCCTGTGCATTGGTACCTCTAGGACGAGGGACGTCTGGAATGACAATATAGACATAACTGAATTGCACATAAATCAGGTCATATCTCAGAGTGGTTTGGAGAGATTATTCCTCAGTTTGAGGAAAATGGGACGCGACTCCTTTTCCAATGGGTGCTAAAAGGCTCCTAATAAACCAATCTAGATAGACACGGTTTTGGAAGGGCAGGGCATAACATATGCTCCTCTTTTGACACCAATATTGAACATGGTCAGAAAGGAAAGTGGTGGAGGAATGACAGAATGAGGTCAATAACTCCATACCAATGTCGTACTAGAGAGGCAATTGGAAATATGAGAGGAACACTTTAGAAAGCATCATGAAGATGGAATGAGATGTGGTGTGCTGGTCTACATACCATTTTGTAGTGTCTCCAATGAGCAGGCATTAGAATAGCCGAAGATGAATGGAGTCATTAGTAATGGAGTTAGATGAACACCACATGTGGAAGGATCAGACATGGTTGGTAGGATCCTATGTAGCATTACCCTCAAATTTTGGGATGTCTGAGGGAAGCCTAGTTGGCATAGAAGGCCAACCAACATCATGGTGTATGGGTTTGTTTATCAACTGGCTAAAATCCAGTAGAATTAACCTAGCCATAAAGGGTAGCATGGGGGATGCCAGAATGGTTCCTGAGACTATTCTACTTGACGTGACTGGTAGGATAGAACCAAAGCCAACACTAGGTTGGGTTGTTGCACCAGCTGTGGGTCCAAACATGGTGACGATATGCGGTGAAGGAGGCTCAGAATTAGATGAGGAATTGGGTGAACCAGTATAAGAGTGGGTGTGGGGAATCGGAGGGCTATGAACCTGAACCTGATGTAGCAGTGGGGGGGGGGTTAATATGCCCAAGCAGAAATTGGGGGTGAAGGCCTAATAGTCTCCAAAACAAACGCCTTGGTAGCGAAATGGTGGTAAGACACACATGACACAGAAATGGTGAAGGGAGATCATCAATATGCCTTTGTCTCGATGAGGGGAGATAAATTTGTCATGTTAAGTCTTGGCTTGGCAATGTAAACCAGGCACCCTTCACTTAAGGTGTGCTTGTGTGTGCAAGTGTATTTATTGACTAAGCCCAGATCATGTTTGTAAAAAAGAAAAAAGCTTGCTGAAAATAAACTAAATTTAACAATAAAAAATGAACAACAAAAAAATTAACTAAACCCCACCCAAACTGGGTTTGCGAACATTGTGCTGGTTGATGGCTAAATCGACAGAAAATACACGAAAATGGTCAAGAGATCTAGATGTTGGTGTGACTGGGATCAAGTGACATTAAGATGCTGGAAAGTGGCACAACAACAACAAAAAACCAGAGGGGAAGATTGTTGCAAAAAGATAGGGAGATGGGTGAAACACCTAGGGAAATCGATGGGACCCTAAGGCCAATGACAAACAAGTTTAAATGTGAAACTATGCATGGTGACAACGTATCTTTACAGATTTGAAACAGAAGGGTGCAAATCTAGAAAATGTGGTTGAAAGCGCTGCAAAAACTCATACTACTCACTTAGCTAAACTCCTATAAAGGTGGAAGCGTACTAGAATCCTATGGGGGGCTAAATTTGAATTCAACGACTAAATCATAGTATATCAAGGCCTAAGCAGGATGAGACAAAGGTGAGACAACCCCATAGACAACTCTCTGCAAAACCCAAAAATAGATTTGAGAAAAACCCTAAAACCTAGAAATCGCAAGTACTGACCTGTTTTCCTGTTGGGATCACAGTTTTTGGGCTAATAAGTGCATTCTAGCCTCTATATTGCACTTTTTGGGTCAAAAAGTGTGATTTCTACTCTGTGGATCCCGGTCGGCAAATTTAAAAAAAAAATGCCACCTTTGTCGCAGTTGGTTCCTGTGACCTGCAGAAATAACCAGAAATCTTGCAGAAGTAAGAAATTTGACAAATCTAGGGTTAAAAAACTATGAAACATTAAGAGAATTAAAAAAAGAACACTAAGTTGAAAACTGAAGGTCACCCAGGTTTCTGGATCTGAAGTATAAAACCCAGCGGAATCACCAATTTTGTGATTGGCAACAATTAGAAAATCCCCAGTGGAGTTGCCAATTTTGTTTTAGTGTTTTTTTCTCCAGAGAAAGTCACTTCCACAATGCTACCTTGATCGGAGACAAATCAAATTCTCACACTCCCCCATTTCTTTTAACTTTTGAACTCTTCAATAAGAATGTGTACAATTTCTTAGTTGATTCTGGAGCATCATTGAATATAATGCCCCATTTAGTTTGCTTAAAATTGAATATATATCCCCAAAAATATGTTGTTCATATAGTGAAACTCAATAGAACAAAAGTTAAAGTATTAAGAGAAATCAACTCAGTCCTTATCAGAATTTCTTCTAATCCTAAAGTGTTTCAAATCATTGACATTCTAGTTGTCGATATCCCTGATTTATATGGTTTAATCCTAAGTAGAGATTTGTTTGAAAAGCTACACAGTTAATTTTCTACAGACTGGTCTCATATGTGGTTTCTATATAATGGAAAACCAAATCAAATCCGGGTGGACCACGAAAAACATATGAAATATTCAGTAACAGATCTAGATGGAGAAAATGAACTAGTCATCTTCACTAATAATATTCTTGGGAACTATTTCTCGGAGTCTTTTTGTAGTACTTCAGAGCTCAAGAATCCCCTTTATCAATCAATTATATCACTTCACAAAATGATAATTGTTCATAGATAGATTTATCCAAGTGTGTAAATATTGTAGATAAACCTTTAGTTAAATATTTGTTTTGGACTTTTTATTTTGATGGATCTAAATCTAATGATGGTGCTGGAGAAAAATGTGTCTTAATTAGTCCTAATGGAGAAAGAACAATGCTAGCCTATCGATTAGAGTTTGAATGTACAAACAACGTTGGTGAGTATGAAGCTCTAGTTCAAGGCTTGTATAAAGCAATAGCTCTCGATGTCCAATATCTTCAATTATTTGGAGATTCAAAAATTATTATCAAACAAATAAGAAATACTATTCATTGTATCTCCAACCATTTGAAACATTATCAGACTCTAGTTCAATCTCTTACTTCACATTTCTTGGCTTTTGATATTTCTCCAATCCCTAGACTTCAAAATTCCAGTGCTTATTTATTAACCAATGTGGCATCCAAAATAATCCCACTTGAACATTTCAGTCCAAATCGATTTTTGATTGAACTGATTTTTCTCCCTTCCATTCCTGATAACATTACAAATTGGTTTATGTTTAATGATGATGAGATATCTTAAGTTTCTTGACATCTGAAAAATCAAAAATCATATTCTAATAAGATAATTGATGAACATGAACATGAAAGACAAATGAAACAAACAACTAAAGATAATTCTCTCCCCAACTCTATGGTCAAACTTGAAAACCTTTATGATCTAAAAGATAGATTCAAAAAAGTGACTAATTGTAAACTTCAGAGTTCAACATTGAGGTTTGAATTAGTAAACCTTGGATCTAAATCTAAACCTCAAAATATCAATTTAGGTCAGGGCCTTTCCCCTAATGAGAGATTAGAATTTATTTGTTTGTTGAAGAAATATGAAAGTGTTTTTCCCTGGAATTATGAATATTTAAAGACTTACGATACTTCCATTATCCAACACGCCATCCCAATGATGCCTGATGTCAAGCCTGTTCAATAGAAATTAAGAAAGATTCATCCAAATTTGGAGAATCAAATCAAAAGTGAGCTGAATAAGCTACTTAAAGAAAAAAACAATTTTCCAGTAAGGCATTCCAAGTGAGTATCTAATTTAGTTCGAGTTAGGAAGAAGAATGGTGACATTAGGATTTATATATATTTTCACAACTTCTTCTTGTCCAAATGGGGTGATCTTTAGGTCGATTTTGGTCCTCTCGAAAAGAGGAATTTAATGCAATCATAATCTAGGTCATCTGAGCTGTCTAATGTGGAATTTGACACTAGTTTAAAAATTTAACAGGTGGGAGGCCCCAGATCTATAATTCTCAAGAGGTGTAGACTGTTGGGGATGTTGGGCAGATCATTCCTCACATCTATGCAGCGTTGGATAACATGCACACAAATCATTATATAGCTATCATTAAGATGGATGGTAATTTTTTTTGATCAAGTTGTTTCTATTTTGATTGACCTTGGATCTAACTATAGTTATGTTAACCTTGACTTGGTGGATAAGTGTGGTTTGAATAAAGAAGTGCATGGAGATTATTGGTTAGTGCAATTGGCTATAGGTACTAAGAAGAGATTTCATCATTTGTTAAGAGTTTGTGCATTCAAGTTGAATGATATGCTTGTAGTAAAACATTTGAATGTATTACCATTGGGGTCATGTTATATACCTAAGGGGGGTAATATGGGGTACCGAGGGAGGTACCCAAGGTAATAATATAATAATGGGATGGGCCATAGTAATAAATAAGGTGGTTAACCCATATCATGTAAGGGACCACAAGTAGTTAGTAATAATGTAATGGGCACATGGTATTAGTGGATGGTATGAGGGAACCATGGTAATGATTCATGGTATTGCATGTATAAGGCCTATATAGAGGCTAGAGACTCCACATGGAGAATTTCAAGAAATTGTGTCAAGGAATATTGTATGAACAAGCATATGGCTTGTGGAGTATTCTCCTTCCTTAAGGAGTGAATGTATGGTGTTGCCCTACCTTAAGGGTTTGATATCAATAAAGAATCATTTCATATTATTTATGGGTTTATTTGCATTGTCTTATATTTTCATATCAGATCTATAATATTTCTGGGTTAGATATACAACAAGTGGTATCAGAGCACTTTCTTGGGCAAAATAGTGGAGAATTTTTTTTACTTTTTGCAGGATTTCGGGGGCGTCGAGTTTTTAGATCAGATCTGTACATTTTGGTGCAAGATCTGCAAAATCTAATTGTATAGCTGGATTCTATGTGAAAAATACCCGATTTCAAAAAAAAAAATCGGTCGAATCAAAGTCCGGATGAAGGAGATATCGTTGATTTAAAAATCAGTGGGGTTGCAGATAATTCAGGGCAGCGAGTTTACGGCGCATATCTGGACGTCCTGGTGCAAGATATGCAAAATATAATTGTAGATCTGGATTCTTTGTGAAAAAATACCCAATTTCAAAAAAAAAAAATCAGTTGAATCGGAGCCCGGATGAGGGAGATATCGCTGATTTAAAATCAACTCTTTTCTGCAGAAATTTTGGTGACGGCGGGAGAGTTGCAGCGAAAATCTGAAATTCCAGTGCTAGGATCAAGATTTCTATTACATGAGTAGATGCATAATGATTGTTCCATTTCTGAAAATAGGTCATAATAAGGATTCTGAGCAATATTGATGAAATTGTGACAATTTCAAATTTTCGCCAATTTTTTTGTGATGGCATACCTAGATCAGAAATTGAAGGACTTGTATAAATTTGATGGCTCTCATCCAGCCAAATGGCTAGTACAAATGGAGAAATATTTCAAATTGGATCACTGCTATGATGATTCCAGTCAGCTTATGATGGGAAGCATGTACTTGGACAATGAAACACGACAATGGTGGCAAGGGCATCAACGTGGCTATGGAAGGTTCTTGACTTGGGACGCCTTAAAAAAAGCTCTTATGGACCACTTTGACCATAAAATTCTTGTGGATAAGCTCACACAGACAGACACACAGCCTAGAAAATATTTTATTGTTACAGGAAAGAAGGAAACAAAGGAACCTAAAGGGTTATTTTATGTTGGTATCTCCTTATTACAGGTTCATGGATTGATTCAGAAAGAGAAGATCATTGTCTCTATAAATCCTAGTTGCAAGCATAATTTTATCAAATGCTAATTTGGCAAAAAAGTTGCAATTTCCAACAAAACACATTGAAAATACACAAGTTGATGATGAGAATGTTCAAGTGTACAAGGATTTGAAGATTTCTA
>APFE030343575.1:0-23994 GCA_000404065.3 Pinus taeda
AAGTAAAGTGCAGATAGAACATTAAATGATCGACAAAAAACAAACCAAGACAAGAGACACAAGATGTGGCGGCTAGCTAGGGACAAACCCCAATATGGGGAAACGCTTTGATCAAATCTTCTTTTATCTTCAATAATTCAGCAGAGAGAAATAATACAGAAATCTGAGTTTACATTAGTAGCAACAAACCGTAGATCAGCCAAACTAGGGCAAACAATATCTTGCAAACCAACCGTCGGATCGATTTGATTCCTTCACCAAAAAACGTGGCCTTTAGAGGAGATCCAGATTCACCTATAGCACAGTTCTGAGAGGTTGACTGATGGTCAACGCTGGTCAAACTTTGGTTATGCAGTGGCAGCCCTAAATTCTGCACCTTCCTTCCACATGTGTGTGAGAAGAGTCTCTTTCTGCACAGCAGGAGAAGAGCCTCTTTTTCTGCGCAGGAGAGAGAGAGAGATGTGATGAGATGAGTGTCCAAATGAGGAAAAGACCTCCTATATTTATACACAACTGTTGATGATTGATTAGATGCGACTGTTGGGCTTCTGAGCCTACATGAGTTGCTGGTCGGCTTGATAATTATTCCATAATCAAAATGTATTCATATCTCCATAAATACTTATCGGAATCAGAGGATCTTTAGATCAATCCTACACCTCTCGATGAGAGGGATCTAATAAAAATATTATTAGCCATGAATAAGATGACCCACATGGAGTTTGGCCCTAGTTGCCAATTTTAACACACACGCATGACAAATGTGCCAAGGTAGTTAGGTTTTGGGCTACTTTGACTTGGCCATAATGTAAAATAATTGATGAGAAGAGATTCATCCTTGAGAAGTGTTGGACATGGTGGCTATGGGACTAGTCACCATATTGAGCAAACCAAGATAACATAAATGATCCATGGAGGTGGTGCCCTTGAAGCGTGTGCAAAAATAGTTATAGCATCACATCAACAAACTGTTGAAAATTGGGGCAGCTATGGGACGAATTTCCCCATAAGAACCCAACTACCCCAAGGAAAGCCCATCTTGCCCCAAAGAGAATTCAATTGGATAAAAGGGATATTATTATTAATGCGCTTGGCACTCCTCTAATTATTATTATATTATTGTGACAAATTTATTTGGGCAAGGAAATTTGAATTTGATTAAAGAAATTATTATTGTTCAGATCAAGTTGGTCTCTCAAATGAAGGGCCTCATTCGCACCAAAAGGCACCCCATCGATTAGTATAAATACGGATCCATTGGAGCTCCTTTAAGACACATCAATAGATAAGAGATCATCAACAAGATTTGAGATTTCGATGGAAACAATGGTTCGCATAAGTTCTCTGTAGCTCGCATTGTCTCTGTGGCTTGCATTGCATATCTATGGCTCATATCTATTCTCTAAGGCTCACTTTTATTATCTTTGACTTGTATTGTGTTCTTAGTGGCTCGCATCCTTTTCGCTATAGCTCACAATGTTTTGTGGCTCGCATCATGTTTTGTGGTTCACATTTGTTATCATTGTGGTTCGTATTTGTATTTCTCTGTGGATGACAACGTTCTGTGGCTCACATCATGTTTTGTGGATGACAATGTTTTGTGGCTCGTATCATGTTTTGTGGTTCACATCATGTTCTATGGTTTGCATTTGTTATCACTGTGGTTCACATTTTTTATCTCTGTGGTTTGCGCTTTCTGTAGCTCGCATCATTTATAGTGGTTTGCATTTATTCTTTGTGGCTCACACTCAATTCTTTGTGTTTCGCTTTCATTCTCTATGACTCGCTCCTTATATCTGTGGCTCGCTATGGCTCACATTCATTCTTTGGGGTTCTTTGTGATTCACATTAATTTCTTTATGGCCCACACTGATTCTTTGTGGCTCGCTGTGGCTCACATCTCTTAATAGTATTATATGGCTTTGATGCTTTGGCAATGACAATGATCTTTGGCAATGATTATGACAATACCCTCTAATTATTATTATATTATTGTGACAAATTTATTTGGGTAAGGAAATTTGAATTTGATTAAAGAAAATTATTATTGTTAAGTTCAAGTTGGCCTCTCAAATGAAGGGCCTCATTCGCACCAAAAGGCACCCCATCGATTAGTATAAATACGGACCCATTGGAGATCCTTTAAGACACATCAATAGATAAGAGATCATCAACAAGATTTGAGATTTCGATGGCAACAACAGTTCGCATAAGTTCTCTATAGCTCGAATTGTCTCTATGGTTTGCATTGCATATCTATGGCTCACATCTATTTTCTAAGGCTCACTTTTATTATCTGTGACTCATATTGTGTTCTTAGTGGCTTGCATCCTTTTGCTATGGCTCACAATGTTTTGTGGCTCGCATCATGTTTTGTGGTTCACATTTGTTATCATTGTGGTTCGTATTTGTATTTCTCTATGGATGACAATGTTTTGTGGCTTGCATCGTTTTTTGTGGTTCGCATCATGTTCTATGGTTTGCATTTGTTATCACTGTGGTTCACATTCGTTGTCTCTGTGGTTTTCACTCTCTGTAGCTCGCATCATTTATAGTGGTTTGCATTTATTCTTTGTGGCTCACACTCAATTCTTTGTGTTTTGCTTTCATTCTCTATGACTCGCTCCTTATATTCGTGGCTCGCTATGGCTCACATAAGTTTCACTATGGCTCACATTCATTCTTTGTGGTCCTTTATGACTCACATTAATTTCTTTATGGCCCACACTGATTCTTTGTGGCTCGCTGTGGCTCACATCTCTTAATAGTATTGTATGGCTTTGATGCTTTGGGAATGACAATGATCTTTGGCAATGATTATGACAATAACCTTTTGACAGAAATACCTTTGGCTATAATATATGCTGGCAATGATACTTGTGATGACAATATGGCTGACCTAATGATATATGACATAGTAACCTTTGATGTGGCAATGAACTTGGCATAACAATGACCTTTGTATAACAATGATATTTGATATAACAATGATATTTGATATAACAATGGCCTTGACATGACAATGACTTTGTTTTATGACAATGACCTAATGGTGTATGACTGTGATCTATATGACAATGTGATGTTTGGTAGTAGCCCTATGACAATGATGTATGCCAAGAGATATTGTGATAGTGATGTTTGGGTTGAGATCCTTGTACTTTGTGACAAATGATGCTTGGGGCAGTGATAGATATGCTGGATGACAATGACTTTTATGGTGATGTCAATGATATGTGATAGGGACAACAATGATATGTGGTCGTGCCTTTGTGGTAGTGTTAACGGTGATATATATGGCAGTGCTCTTGTGTCAAATGATGTATGCAATGCCCCTATGATTGTAATGTCAGATTGAGACTAATTGTACTTGTGACAATGAAATGGATCTAGTATGATCCAAAATTTAGTATGAGGATCTAGTATGATCTAGGATTGGCCCAAGGTGGCCGAATATGATTGATGATGAAAGACTTATGTCTCATTGTACTTTGTATCTCAGCTGAACATTTGATGAATATCTAAGAAGAAGAATTTGGTTGGGTTTTCCCCCTTGTGGGGTTTTTCCCTGGTCTCTGACTTAAATCTTGTTGTCTCTATCGTGTATTCTTTTCCTCTATTGTTCGTTACTGTTCCATTGCATTGTTGATGTTATTATTCTCTCTACATAATTACTAATGATGATATCATGTTATGGGGTGAATGTAATGTGAAAATGTTGAAAAAGTTAAAAAATGCAATTTTCTACAACAAAGAACAATCTAGCCCTAAAACTTAACACAAACAATATATTAACCCCAAATAGAGTGTTCCCTAGGAGGATGTGCCCTAAGGGTAGTCATGTCTTCATAAATAAATGGGCAAAGAGTCAAGAAGATTGCAAGAATTTCCTAGATGAGAGGTCAACAACCTTGAGAAACAAATCCTCATGCCTAAAATAGAAGAAGTGGTTAAGGTGTTTTCTCCAAGAATATAACCAATTCGTCATGTTGTCGCACATAATGTCTAGGCACTGTGACAATGAATCAGATCGGGGGCTGTCGCCTTGATCCCCAATCTCTCCGTTTAAGATGTCTCCCTACAATAGGCTAAGGGGGGATAGACCCTACGGAAATGGAATGAAGGAGAACTAGTTGGGAACCATCCAGTTTGGGAGACACAATGAAGTGACCAAGTACTTGATTAAGATTTAGCAAGACTTATAGGATTTGATTAGATTTAAACAACTGATACTAGTGACTTATGGAGTCAACAATCTTGCTAGGAAATTTAGGATCAAGTAATTAATTTGTAACTGTTGCTTGGATGAGTGACTATCTTATATGAAATATAGATCCAAAAGTTAATGTGAGATGCAAGAAACTTAGTTAAATTCCTATCTAAGTTTAAACCGTTCAATCCTTTCTATATTGAGCCTGATTTCGTAGTAATTGGTAGAGAGAAGATAAGGTGAAGCACACTAAGGTGTGATTAGCGATACCTCTCCTGAAAATCTAACATACTCGGTGCCTGCAGCACTGCAGAGAGTTGTGGCTCTGACAACTGCAAGGTCACCATTTTAAGTACCATTAAAAGCAGGCTTCTCAAGCAAAGATGGATGGGTACCTATCTCTCTATCTACCAAGCTTATGCTTGGAAGTAAATTTTAGTTATGCAGAACTAACTTAATATGTAAATGCACGAGATGATTAGAAGATGAGATGAAGTTAGATTCGAGGATTAAAATCACTTATGTTATGATCTGCTTCAGAGTTATATATCAAAGCCCTTAATCACCAAAATGAATGTTCACTTCACTAGACAAAGATTGAAAGGTAAACTTCTTAACAATATTGCAATTAAACCACAAGCTTACTTCAAATCTTTTTAATACATTTATAGCTCAAAGAGAACAAAAGATTCTTCACAATTCAATGTCAGATGCTCAAAAAATACTCAGTTTAGGAAACAAAAAGATATGCAATTTTCACAATTCCATGACAGAGTACTTTAACAACTACTCGAAATATTCACAAAATATTTAACATGCAATAAACATCAAATAATTCAAGTAATTAAATCACGCTTAGAATTAATTCAACAACAATCTCAATAGATGTCAAACATAAGAAAATGCTCAAAACCTTAGCATGCAAAATACTCTAGCAAATAAATTTTCGAGAATTTAAATACCATGAATAAACATGAAATTTAAATGCTAAACACTTAGCAATTCTAGAATTATAATGATTTTTCTTAGGTGATCCAATCCAGAAAAAATTTCTTGTTTTCCTATAGTCAATCTTTAGAGATGATTAAAAAATTATCTAAATGCGTTTGACTATATTAAAAATTTTAATACCACAAAATTTTCCCTTTAAATTTTGAAGTCCCAAATCCCTAACACAAAAAACCCCAAGAAGGAACTTTAGATTAAAATTTAATTATTCCTTAGGAAAATTTAATGTGCTAAGTTTTATGAAACAAATTTATTGTGACAAATGATTAATTAAGTTTTTTAATGTGACGAAAGTGAAAAACCAAAAGGCTTAGTAAATTAAATTTTTAATGGACCAAAAGTCACATAAAAATATAAAATTTTAATGTGAGAGAACAAAGTTCTCTTTTGATTTAATTCTTTAGAAATATCAAAGTCACATTAAAAAATGGAAATGATTTTTTATTTTTATTTTTATCTCAAACAAAATCAAAGTGTCATAAAATAAATCAAAATAAAAAGGAAAAGAAAAAATTAAAAAAATGAAAATCGATTCCTAAAAAAAATAAATCAAAGTCACACACTAAAAAAAATTCGAAATCAAAATTTTAGAGTTTTTGTTTTTAATTTAAACAAAAGTCAAAACAAAAATAAAACCTGAAAAAGCAAACTAAAAAAAATCAAATTATATTATTTATAAGCCTAACCCTAATGAAATCACCACAAAAGATTAAAATAAAAAAATGAAAGTGAATTGAATGCTTGTATGCAGGCTCGACGGCGACAACTAGGGAGAGAGAAGCTTTGGTGGCCAATTTGAAGGTCGAGGGCTGAGAGGGCGACGAAGGATGATGGATGGAGCTCGAAGGATGTTGAAGGAAGTGTAACTAGGCTCGGCCTTCATAAATGCAATTTTGATCTCTATACTTGTAAAGAAAAAGAATTATTATTTTTGTCAAATATAGAAATGAGTTTCTTGCTCATTGCATAGGTCAAGCACATGTTTAAGTGCTTCTAGGAAAGTCAAAGAGTCAATGTAATTGTTAAAGACCCATGTGGACATGTTACACTATGTAAATCTATGTACTAGATTCAAAGAAATATGTCAAAAGTGATCCTCCAAAGCAAAGACAAGTTTCCTCTTCATGTCAGCTCAAAGAATGAATTTTTGGTGCACTTAAAGTCAAGTTGGCCTCACTAGTTCAAGTCGGCCCAAATAGGAGGGACAAACTCCTATATATAGGGCAGTTCGACCTCACAAATGAACCACCAAGTGATCTTTGAAATCAAAGAGAAAGAGAGTCAAGAAAGAGGTGCCAAAAAGAGCAAGAAGGTGCTTCTAGGCCAGCGAAGAAGGAAAGAAAGGAATCCGAGTTTTGGAGGATTGTTTTGGAGCCAAATTCTGTCACACGTGCGAAGAAAGAAGGTTATTTCTGTGGTCACATCAGATCCACAAGTGCAACAACATAATAGAGTTCGATTGGGCTAAGAAGAGGCTCCTAATAGGCTTCCATCTTAAGCGAAGTAGGTCCCACCTAAAGTGAAGAAAGAGAGCAAGTAAAAGAGTCTATTTCAAGCCCTAGATTAGCCACGCGTGCGAAGAAATCAGAGCTGCAGTAGGGTTAAAAGGGTCAACCTCTAACTTGAAGATATATCTCAAGAAAAACCTCATTCTCCAATCTAAGTATCAAGGAGATAGAAGACTACCAAGCAAGGTTGAGAAGGAAAGGAAGACACCAAAATAAAGGTCTCTAAGGAGACCTAGGGTTTATGCAGAAAGTGCCATCAGTTGCTGGAAGAAGAGTGAAGGAAGAGGCCAGGGTGCAGTGTAGAAGGAGGTATCAGTTAAGGGACAAAAGAAAGAGAGACTGTGTCTTGCGCTCAGAGCATCTACTTGTCAAGGGTCTAGTGTTTGGAATTTGTTAATTGAAGCTTCAATAAGAGAGATTTGCAGAAGGGTTTTCCTCTCTAGGAAAGAGAGGTTTTGCCCTAGCTGAGAGCCAACATCTGATGTTCTTGTCTCTTTTGTTTTGGTAACTATTTCATGAAGTAAGAGAACACACTCTAATAATAATAATAAGAGAAGATTGTGCTAATAAGAAAAAGTAAAAAGTACCTCACAAATAGTTATCATCGTTAGAAGAATCTCATCATAACCTAGATGCCCTAGATTATTTAGTAGGGTATCAGAGCTAAGGTGACACTTCAAGGAAGAGCATCTTAAGAACACAAAGGTTGAAGCATCAGATCTACAAGCTAGGGTTCCAGATCCATCAAAATAAGGACTACCATCCTGGTAACAAAGAAAGAAGAAAAGCCTTCCATCTAAAGGCATCTACAAGAAGGATCATCCAAGAAGAGTCTCAATCAAAGATTCTTCATCTTTGAAGGAAGTCACCCAAGATGAAGGTCCATCAGTGAAGATCTCCAGAACTACATACTGAGAAGTCTTCATCACCAAACAGATCTCTCACAAGGCACCTTGAAGGAAGCAACTTGAAGAACTCCAAGATCTAAGAAGTCAAATCATGAAATCTTCAAGGAAGCAACAAGATCTCTTCACAACAACTCTCTCAAGTAAGTATTTTTATGTCCTCTTCTGAACATGTCAAAATGTCTTTTTGCAAGGAAAGCAACAAATTGGTTGGGAGTGCTAATTTCCTTGCATGGAAAAAGAGGACTGATCTACTTCTCAAATAAAATGAAGTTATGGACTACATCAAAGGGAATGTCACTGTTCCCGAAAAGGAACAAACTCAAGCCCTAGCAAAGTATAATAAGGATGAACAAGGGCTCAAAGGATTTTGATAGAATCCATCAAGGACCCTCTCATTCCTTATGTTTTCGAACTTGAAACATCTAAGAAATCTATGATAAGCTAGTGGAGCTATTCTCAATTAGTATAGGTGGAGAAGTGATATCGTTGCGTAATGAATTATATAAATTGAAAATATCCAAAGAAGAAGGAATATCTCCCTACTTCATGAAGATCTCTCAGATGAGAGACCAACTACAAGAACTAGGAGAAGTTATATCATACAAAGAGATGACAACTGTGGTGCTCAATGCACTACCTGAGGAATGGGGCAACTTCACATCAAGTATATATGCCAAGAAGGAAGCCACCCCATTGAATGAACTTTGGTCTCTATGCAAAATTGAAGAGAATCAACTCAAAGCCAAAGATGATGTGGGATCAAAGGAGCAAGCATTTGTTGCTATGGCCAAGAGAAAAGAGAAATTTGGCAAGTTTGGTCCATAGAGAAAGGGTGAAAGAGATATGTCCAAAGTCCAATGCTTTAGTTGCCAAGAATATGGAAACTATAAGAGGGATTGTCCTAAGTTCAAGAAGAACAACAATGAGAGGAAACGAGAAGAAGCCCATATTACCCAAGAAGTAAAAGAAGAAGAGAAGAAGCAAAAGAAGAAGCCCCTCTAGATATCTACGATGACTGAGATCAACTTCTTCACATAAGTTCTCTTTAAAGTTTTGGATATCATAGGAATATGTAGCAGTAGGATAGAATGCATGACTTATGAAAATACATCTTCAGGAATATAGGAGCATTATGTAGAGATAGCTTAGATAAAATTCATATAGAGAAGATGTAGCCATTGATTGACCTCGTTAATGCATAAAGGATTGATGATGATCAGAAAGAATCATCTTAGAAAGCCACTATCATCAAAAGAAAGGAGCATTTACAACATGAGGGCTATAAAGATCCTTCGATGGAATCTTCAATAAAAGGTTTTCAGAAAAGGTAGATGTCTCGATAAGAATTCCACGTATGGGGATTCAAGAAAGGATGATAGGTAGGCAGGAAAAATGTAGCAAAGCAAAGGAGATTGAGGTAATCTCAATCTAGGAAGTTTTCAAAGGAAGTTGACATGATCAAGGAAAGAACTAAGATAAGGTATGTATGCATCTATGTTTTTTTAGTTAAGTCATGTCATCATTTGTGTTAATGAGCATGAGGAATTGCTCTGAAAAACATGGTCAAGAATAGGGTAGATCTCTTTCATTGAAGATATGCACGAAGGCATGGTTCACACACTGATAAAAGTCAACATGAGAAATGACATCATATAGATAGATTTGTTAAGACATCTCCTGGAATAAGTCACGAGAACTCTGACAAGGAAAAAGATCAAAGGACCCTTGACACTTGAAAAGGCCTTGAAGATGTGAAACATGTAGGATGCTGATGATTCAAGCCAACAAAAAATTGTCATGATGAAGAGCCATCTCGAAAGGTACTATTTGACATAATGTTATATTTTGATTTTTCTTGAGTAATATCTGGATGGGGTCATGCAAGGCTACTGAAAAAAGAGTTGTAAGTGCAAGTACAACTAGCATTCATGTGGAGGATGGAAATTCCTGAAAGAAGCATGATGAGAAAGAAGTAGCCGTATGAAGAAGGTTCTAGATATGTACCAAGAAGGCCACTTTCCATGAAGAAAGGAATGACATGACAAACCAAGAAGGAAAGTGATGGATGGCTAATGTCCTACAAGGAAGAAGCTCGACTGAATTTCATGACATCAAGGAAAGAAAGTGATCAAGCAACTGAAGGACCCACTAGAAGCAGCTGCTGATGAAAAAGGAGAGTCCCTAGTTGAGAGGGAGCTCTGACAAGTTCCCAATTAAGAGGGAGCTTGCGCAAGTCCCTGGTCAGGGGGAGCTTGGGTACATTCCTTTATAGCAATGGGCATATCTTCCCTAGTGGAGAGGGAGAGATAGACACAACATTCTTGTCTTCACTTGGGACAAAAGGATGGAGGATTGGGTAATCATCTAGCATCTGATGCTCTTTGAGGATGTGTAGGGCATCCAAGATAAGAGTAGGCAAGAGGACCGATATTCTTTGAGAATTGGGAACACAAGATAAGAATAATCCTAGAAGGTCATACTCAGTTAACACCTGGGTGGGTATGTACCTTGAGAGACAATGATGAAGGTGTCTATAGTCATTGGTCTTGCCAACATTGTGCTTTGATCTAATGACAAATAGAGTTGTTAGTCAACGCCTTGCTGTGAAGACAATATTGTTTACTATGATGTTGTAACAAATGGATTGCCAATCCGATTTCTCTTATGTGAATTCTTTAGATTGAAAATGTCCAAACACCTTGTAAAATGATTTATGAATACCTCCCTAGTTAAGAGGGAGTGTTGAAGAAAGTGTAACTAGGTTCGGTCTTCATAAATGTAATTTTGATCTCTGTACTTGTAAAGAAAAAGAATTATTATTTTGTCAAATAAAGAAATGAGTTTCTTGCTCATTGCATAGGTCAAGCACATGTTTAAGTGCTTCTAGGAAAGTCAAAGAGTTTATGTAATTGTTAAAGACCCATGTGGACATGTTACACTATGTAAATCTACGTACTAGAGTCAAAGAAATATGTCAAAAGTGATTCTCTAACGCAAAGAGTGATTCTCTAACGCAAAGACAAGTCTCCTCTTTATGTCGGCTTAAAGAATGATTTTTTGGTGCACTTAAAGTCAAGTCGGCCCAAATAGGAGGGACAAACTCCTATATATAGGGCAGTTCAACCTCACAAATGAACCACAAAGTGATCTCCAAAATCAATGAGAAAGAGACACAAGAAAGAGGTGCTAAAAAGAGCAAGAAGGTGTTTCTAGGCCAACGAAGAAGGAAAGGAATCTGAGTTTTGGAGGACTGTTTTGGGGCCAAATTCTATCACACGTGCAAAGAAAGAAGGTTATTTCTGCGGTCACATCAAATTCACAAGTGCAACAACATAATAGAGTTCGATTGGGCTAAGCAGAGGCTCCTAATGGGCCTCCATCTCAAGCGAGGTAGGTCCCACCTAAAGCGAAGAAAGAGAGCAAGTAAAAGAGTCTATTTCAAACCCTAGATCAGGCACACATGCGAAGAAATCAGAGCCACAATAGGGTTAAGAGGATCAGCCTCTAACTTGAAGATATATCTCAAGAAAAGCCTCATTATCTAGTCTAAGTATCAAGGAGATAAAATACTGCTAAGCAAGGTTGAGAAGGAAAGGAAGACACCAAAATAGAGGTCTCTAAGGAGACCTAGGGTTTCTGCAAAAGGTGCCATCAATTGCCAGAAGAAGAGTGAAGGAATAGGCCAGGGTCTAGTGTAGAAGGAGGCATCAGTTAAGGGACAAAAGAAAGAGAGACTGTGTCTTGTGCTTGGAGGATCTACTTGTCAAGGGTCTAGTGTTTGACATTTGTCAATTGAAGCTTCAATAAGAGAAATTTGAAGAAGGGTTTTCCTCTCGAGGAAAGAGAGTTTTTGCCCTGGCTGAGAGCCAACATCTGGTGTTCTTGTCTCTTTTGTTTTGTAATTGTTTGATGAAGTAAAAGAACACACTCTAATAATAATAAGAGAATATTGTGCTAATAAGAAAAAGTAAAAAGTACCTCATGAATAGTTATCATCGTTAGAAGAATGTCATCATAACCTAGATGCCCTAGATTCTTCAACAAAGGAGATGGTAGTGATGGCATCAACAAAGGGAGTGCATGGATGAGGAAGGAGCTCCGAGCAAGGGAGAAGCGATGCGCGTGCAGGTGAGCAGCAAGGAGGGACAGGTTTGTGAGATCGAGCAGTAGAGGGGAACGAGGGGACATGCAGGGATATGGTAGTATTGAGGGCTGCGAGAAAGAAGGTGCCAAAAGAAGAGAGATGAAGCAAGGAAATGTGAGGGTTTGTAGAGAGAGAGAGAACCAGTTGAGGGAGAAAAGAAAAATGCAGAAATAAGAAGTAGAAAAATGGATAAACAAAGAGAAAAAAACGCAACAACAGAAGGAGAAAAAGAATTCGATTTTTTCCAGAGGGGAAAACACAGCAGAAAATGGTAGCCCAAGAATTCCAGAAATTAAAAAAAAAAAATTTAAAATTTCTTGCCCAAAATTTTAATTTTAAGCCAACATATTTCCTCTTTAAAATTTGCTCTCAGAAAAACTTTAGATCTGAGTTTGAGACCCTCAGACTGAAAGTAATCTTGAATAATGTCCTTGCAAAATGGTATGAAGGCCAGATCTTGCCCTCCAAGGTCTAGATCTGGGTTCAAATTAAACTTCTCTTTCAGATCCACACCTGCAAAAAAAACAAAAACAAAATATGCAGAACCCAAATATACAAAAATAAATAAAACCCCAGAAGCCCAAGTAAAAAAAAAAAATTCAGATCTAAAAAATTTACATATCTATGCACAAAGGTTATAGATCTATCAGATTTGAGGAGTATGAGTCCAACTCTGCTCCCAGATTCGATAATATAACGCTGTCAATAGCCAGATCTATCAAATTTTGCACAAATATTTAAAAGATAAATTTTAGTTTTTAGAGAGGTACTAGCCCGAAAACACCCTGTAGAAAAAGAATTTATCTTGAGATAAGTCTTGGAGCTTACATAAGGTAGGCTCTTAAGAAAATATATGCTAAGAGTTGGCTGGTCCAACCAAGGACTATCCCCAAATGCTCAACGAAAACCTAAGAGATCTCCTGCAGACACTAGATCAACCATCAAACCAAGTAGAGAAATAGAACAACAATGAAATTATGAAGGAATAGAGATACCTACTAATTCGATCAAAATTAAAATGTTACCCTAGATCCAACAAACTGAATAAGATACCTATATTAAGATTATCCTAAAAGAGCTATTGATTGATAGTTTTCACATAACATTAAGAAAGAATTAAAAAAATATTACCATAGATTCATGAAGAGGAACACCGCGGCACATTGAAACCCCAAAGACTTTTGCATTAATTTCAAAAAGTATACGAGAGATTTCGAGAGCTTAGTACACGATTCAAAGATCGGATGAAAAGGAGACTGACACTGACCTCTAATTTCTAAGTAAAATCTCAAATGGCTAGTTGATCCTTGTCAAATTAAGCTCAACCGTTCATAAATATTTAATTAATCTTCAATCATCATCGTCAAAATTATTTAATTTTTGAGGAAAAATCGAATTTATCATGTAATTGATTTTTAATTGACCCAAAATTAATTATTTTGCGTTAAATTCCTCAGAAATTTGACTTTGACTTAATCACCAAGGCCCAAGGGTCCAAAATTTCTTGATTTCTTCAATATTCCCTTGTTCGGGGACCTCCAAAAATTAACTTCTTTAAAACCCACGAATTTCACCTTTGGAGAATTTAATTTTATCTATTACACAATTAATTAAATTTTTGGCTTAGGATTTAATTTAATTTTGCCAGAAAATTTAATTAACTGACTGATGAGGGGATTAATGATTTTTCTCACCCTCTAATATTTAACCATGGTGTTTAACTAGGAGGGACCATGCACTAAATATTTTTTTACATGAAGATTTTACAATTTAATAGATGAAGGAACACCTGTTCGCTGTAGACCCTCAACATTTACCCATTTTTGTGACACAAAATATGATGTAGTAGACCAAGTAATTTGCAATAAAATAATCTAGCCAATTAGCTAGGATTATTCCCAAATTACTTTTACAAAGACTCGATAAAAGACGCTAGGAATCACTTAATATCTTGACGACAAAATTCACCTTAGCTTTGGGGTGAGGTTGGAGGGAAAAACTCTACCGATCATTTCTGTCTTGAGACACAGATAAATCAGTGAGACAAAAAACCTCCTAAGGTAGAAATCGTCATCAACATACTATGCTTACCTAGGTTGTTACATACATGATGGTCTTACTAAGATCATTTATATAATAATCACGCATAATGGGTTTACATCTTTAACAAAACTGTCAGCTGATGATGAAATCTGAAAGGCGCGAATACTCGAACATGAAAGGCGCGAAAAAAAAAGGGATGTACTGCTATGGGGTCGTTGACACAGAGTGGTCAACACGTCCTTCAAGAAATACCATAGACGTGTGTAGGAAGGTCCACTTTGGTTGTTATAATAGCGCCCACGAGAGGGACGATCTAGGATGATGTGCAAAGGTATAGATCCACGTGCAAATAACCAATCCTCCTCAAAACATGAGCCATTAGTGGAATGATCTAGGAGTATGGACATCAAATCAATGTGAAAAAGATCCAAAACCATGTGCTGAAACCATCAACTGATCACTGAAACCATGGTCATATGAGGAAGAAGACCTAGGAGATTGTGTCAAAGTGGATCACCTTTCATAAGTCCACCAAAGTTCGATGGAATAGGTCATATAATCAAATCATAAACCATAAGTCCCAGGGAAACGATGTAAGTATGCCCAGACACCAATTCACAACATCAAGGAGCAACTAATAAACCATATCACATCGGAAAACCCTTAGTTGATGGGTATTCCTTCCATGATTGTGCTAGGGGTTAATCAAAAGTTAAATGTGCATCATGCTAATCAAACTCCATTAAGGCTCTCAATATTATATCCTCATGTGGAAGATGGAAACATCCAAAAGTGATGATGATGCTAATATGCATAAACCACAAAAAGATGGCTCCTAAGCCACCACCGTTCAAATGCAGCCTGCTTGGGCAGGGTCTTCAACCTGAAATAATCCTCATACTATATGATGAGGGGGATCAAGGTTCAAAACTATCTTGGGGCTGTGTAAATATTTGCCAAAGAGATGAATGTCATTCATAACTTGAATAGCTGGTGATATGGGTTTCAAGCTTTATGGTCTGGACTATTGTTAGAATCTGAGTAAAGCCTAATTGGAAGCATGCATTTTCCATTTGCCAGATCTTTATAATCTCGTAGTTCTATTTTCATGCTTAAGATGATGATGTTAGCTGTCTTTCTTATCTATTCTAGAATGATTTACCATTACATGGCTATAATATATACTTAATTCATACTTATGTAATTTTCTTGCACTAAATTGTTCAATGCTAGATTAATGAATAACAATTTACTATGGTGGTTTAGGACCGTGCCCGTAGCAAGGCTGAAAAGGAATGCACACGTTCAACAGCAGAAGTATTTTCTAGTCCAGCTCCTGGTGTACTTGACTTACAAGCATACATTGATGAAAAGCATTGGGAACAAAAAAACAATGATACAGAATTGAATAACCGTCCAATAGCATGTGAGAGTTTGAAAGTGAGCAGTACAGAATGCCAAGCACAATTACAAGTGCCAAACCTAAGTACTTCCAGTGGAGATGTTATTTCAGAAATGGAGATTTTATCAAACAAGCTATCAGAAGATGAGATCCGAGAAATTCAAGGTGGCAAATTTGCTAATTATGCACCTGGTATTCCTTCTCATGTAAGACTGATGTGGACTCTTTTTTTCATTTCTTAGATGGTATCATGGTCTTAGACTGTATATATTATCTAGCATATGTTATATCTGCTTTTATCATGCTTTATATGCTTCTATAGGAGTGGCCTTTCCTCCGACTGTTTATTCCAGTCTTGTACTTATGAGCCCCTTTGACCTATTTGTGGTCAGCAGTTGGATAATAATAAAATTATCTCATCTTTTTATATGTAGGATTGTAGTGAGTTAATTCATTTGCACTTTCCTCACATTCAGTGGGTAATGCCACTCTTCTTTCGTGTTTTAGCAACTGGTGTGCCTATCTTGTCTCAGATCCTTTATATCAAGAACCTTTCACCTGATGTAAAAGAAGCAGACCTAGCAGCTTTATATATTCGGTTCCAAAGTCCTGGAAAGAAGTTACTCTTCCGTCTCATGCAGCATGGTCGAATGAAGGGACAAGCTTTTGTTACATTTCCAGGTAATTAAAGTATTTGAGAGAAATAAAGGATCCAGCTGGCCCAAGATTATTTTCTATTTGCTTCTCTGGACTGCACTAGTCAAATGTTTCTTAGTATTGTTATTTAAAATCCAGTTTACGGTGTACATCATGCAGATGTTTTAGGAGCAGAATGTCAATCCATTTTACGAAAGGCTTTGTTGTCAAATTCTAAATCCCCACCAAAATTCAATGCTTCAAAGATGTCGCAACACTAATAATATATTCCCTTTTTGAGGCCTCATCAAATATTAATGACTACCACAGCAATCAACATGCATTGTGACTGACTTAAGTGAAATCGTAGATATTTTACCTGATGATATTTTCAATCTGACAACCTAGAAAAATTTAAATAAAGAAAAGCACCTCAAAAGTACTCATAATTTTTTATATAAGTACTCCCTTTGAGAAGTCATAGCTGAGAGCTAGCTATTTGGCTATGTCGCACAATAGTTAGGGATGGGGGGACAGGGGGGATAAGTATTGGGGGTGGCTTTAGAGATCCCCAGCTAAATTTCAGGGGACATTCACGGGGAATGGCAAGGTACAGGACATGGCCCTTCCTAAATATTGAAAAATTATAGAAGATTAATAAACAAATGTATGGCTCTCATGATAAACTATGCTCTTGTTGCTGCCCTTTCAACTCGCAAAATTATTTTTTACGGGTTTGAAAAGAAGTGGGAGATTTAAAATGCATAATAGGGCCTTTCCATACAGAATAATCACCCCTCCTATTGTGATAACATATATGATCTTGCATTGAAATTGAATCATGATTTGTTGCAAGGACATGTTTAATGGTTAACGAACAACTTATGAACAAAGATGTGATTGAGATTAGGGAAATTGTGATTGAGGCAGCTTAGAAGGTAATTATGCTCAAAGCAATCATGTCTTAAGTGGTCGATGTAAATTCAACATTATGGTATTAGTAGACATATGGCTCTTCTAAAATGTTTTATCCCTTATATGACATATGTTCAAGTACTTGTTCCCAGTCCAAGGGACTAGACAAAACTCTTATTTTAGCAGATCGCTGTGCAGGGACAGTGGTAGCAGATTTTGCTCTCTCTTAAGTATGATCACATTTTGTGGGATGCACTGGCACATACATAATTAAATATGGAGGCTGTTGATCTTCAAACTCAATGGATTTGAATTTGGCTTGTAGTTAAATGGTTGTATTTGAAGTTGACCTAATTGTTGGAGGATGCATTTGTTGCTCACTTCATCGTATTGATTGAGGTAGAGGTTCAAGCAATTGTTTTGATGAAATGTTTCATGGACATTCTAGATAGATGGGACTTTGTTAACCACAATAGCGCTTCTTGCTACTAGAGGGTTAAGATCTCGTGAGACTCAGTCACACTGGTCTATTACCAGGTGCTTCATGGCATAACCACCAATCAGAGGACCTTTCATATTCAGCTTTGTTAGCCTCCAGGAAACTGCTATTTGGGTAGTTCTATTTTGTTAAATTGGCAACTAGGGCCAAACTCCATGTGGATCAGCTTATTTATGGCAGCTGATATTTTTATTGGATCCCTCTCGTCGAAAGGTGTAGGATTGATCCAAAGATCATCCGATTCCGATAAGTATTTATGGAGATATGAATTTATTTTATTTATATAATTATTATCAAGCCGACCAGCGCTTATGTAGGCTTAGAAGCCCAATAGACGTGACTATTCATCATCCACGTTTTAGTATAAATTGGTGAGGATTTGAAGTCATTTCACATATGTATTCTTGAGGTGATCTCCTCTCCACGTCTTGGGTTTTTGGAGTAGGAGAGAACAAAAGAATACGTTGGCCTAGAAGAAGCCCTAGCTGCAAAATGATGCCCTAGCCTACACGCTGTTCAAGAAGCCCTAACGCAGTCTTGTAATGGAGTCTCCTAGCCACAGTAAGAGAAGACATTCTTACGCTGTTCATGAAAACCTATACACAGTTCATGATGAGGATTCTATGCAGATTTGTGAGGCCCTGAAAGGAAGCCTAAAACCGCAGTTAGAAGAGACTTAATCTCAGCTTGAAAGGGACCTTAAGTAACAGATAGAAGGTTGGACCTAGCCACAGCAAAGCAGTTATACTACAGCGTGAAGGATCCGTGTTAATGCCATGAAGCTGTAGGTGACAGCGTGGTAAAATCCAAGGCTGTTTATGGAAAGAAGCAGTCTTGACACCAGATCTCGGTGGTTCTTCTGTAGCTGCTTAAGCATATTGGAAAGCAGTATGAAGATGATCCAAGTAACGTATCTATTGCATAATAGAAACAATGATCTGAACTACAAGAAGTCTATGTCTTAACATTCGGATCTGTATAGGCATATCACATGGCCTCGGCATACTTGTAAGGATCTCAGTTGGATGAAGATCTTGGATGAAGGGACTGTGTTATCTCACACAGCAGTCCCGAGATATAGATCTCGGTGAAATCCTTATGGCAGTACAAACATCTTGTACAGCAGCGACATGGAGTATTAAATGATGTTCCAATATAATGAAAGAAACAGTGATCACCTCAGTAAAGAGTGTCAATCTCATCAAAGAGACTAGGATCATAATCATACAGTACATAATGAGAATGATAAGGATGAACAGTCTCAAATCATGGTGATGAAAGATGCAGCATGATGGGCATGTTAGTAAAGGGCAGCATGATGATGAATGATACAACAGGTTGGGCATGTTAGTAAGGAGCAGCATTAAGATGGAAGTAGCTCAGTGACTAGGTGCAGCACATTGACGGGTGCAACATGAGTACAAGCTGCAACACTATGTTAGGTAAAGCCATCACCTTGGAGAATCAATTGAAGCAGAATGCCTTCAATTGATCTCATGTATCATCATTATAGGAGATGATCTATACTCATATCTAGATAAGTCAAAGTGTTGACTTTTGTTGTAAATGTACTATCTCTCTCTCTGCTGAACTTTGAAGAACATAAAAGAAGAATTGATCAAGGGTTTCCCCACATTAGGGTTTGTCCCTGGCGAGCGCCACACCTTGTGTCCTCTTGTTTTGGCTTGTCTTCTGCGATTTATATTTATGTTCTATCTGCAGTTTACTTTAATGCTGATGTCATTGCTAATCTAGAAAAGATATTGAGCTAACTATGAAAATTGAAATAAATTGCTCTAGCATAGAACATACCTAAAATTAACACCTCCCTGTTGGGCTAAAGACACCCACTGATGTTGAAGCTCCCTCTGCCACTGACAAGTGCTCCCTCTCTGACCTCTGTGCTACTACAACAACTCCCTGCATCTCGCACCGTTCCACACCTCTTTGTGCCATCCTGCACTGGTGCAACACTTCTGTGCCTCTCGCACTATTGCAGACTGCTAGCCTCGCGCTGTCTCGGGACTCCTGCACTATAGCTCTCTCTATTGCTCCATCCGCATCCATCTCTACCCAACTCAGCCAGTCCTGCTACTCCTCTTCGAGGCTCTCGTAGTAAGGTCTAAACTAAGAGACTGGTTACCTCGAGGATCCTGCCCCTCATCACCTATAGTCCACCTGACTATAGCTCGATGTCTCCCCACTTCCGCTCAAGTGGCGCGTGTGCACTCATGGCATAATCATCGTCTGTCAAAACTTCCTTCTCTGCCCATGCTGGCACTGCCTTAGTCTCGGAAGAATCTCCCTTACTCCTCTTCCTTAGACACTAGGTCGCATAATGACCTAGCTCCTCATAGTGGAAGCACTTGATCTCAGAGATATCTTTCTTCTTCCGCTTCTCCTGCTTTCCCTCAGATGCTAGGGCCACATCTTCCTTCTCCTGCTTGACTTTGATCCCCTTGTTGTTGCTACTCATCTTCGACTGCCGTCTGATCTCTTCCTAGCGAAGAGTTGCCCACATCTCGTCCTAAGGTGGAAGTGTCTCTCTGCCCAGTATGCTCTGGACAAATACCTCCCAGTCTTCTGAGACAGCATTCAGTGTTGTCCTCACCATCAGCTCCTGATCCAGTGTCACCCCTATAGCAGTCAACTGATCTCAGATCTCATTCAGTCCTCCAAGGAAGGTGTCAATCAGTTCTCCCTTTTTCATCTGATACGACCTCAACTGATTCTCTAACAGCATTCTTCTCTGCATAGAAGTATGCTAGTACAGCTTCCTAAAAGCCTCCCACATCTCAAGTGTTGTTTCCTTCTCGGCTATGTGTGGTACTACATGATCCTTGACCCCGTCAAGGATAATGCTCTTGGCCCTCACCATCGCCTCCTCGTACCTGTCATTATCATTGGGGTCGACTAGGACAACTATTACCTTCAAGGCGAAGTTCTTGACACAATTCTTGTCAAGTACGGATAAGATTATAGCCTTCTAGACTGTGAAGTTCGATGCTCCGTCCAGTCTATCCTAGTCTCTTACTCCGTGTAGTGCCATGATGCTCCTCTACTTCCCTCCTGGAAATTCTTTGTTCAACTCCTCTGAGTCTCTACTTCCCGTCTGGAAGTTCTCTTCCGGACTCCCTCTCAGTCCTGATTTCCCTCCTGGAAATCCTTCTGCCATTGTCGAGATGCCCCCTACTCTGATCGTCTTGTGCAACTACACCACTGATCCGGGTTCCTCGGCTAGAAACCCTCATTAGCAACTCCTATGGCCTTTCTCTGTCAGGTACTATTCTAACTATAGTGCCTCACCAACTTCACTCTACAATATTCCCGCAGCCTTCTAAACCCCAGCGACCTGAAGGTGAGAGCTCCTCGGCTTTGCGCAATCCCGGCACTGCAACCCGGCTTCCACAGCCAACTGCGTCAGCCCTCCCAACTACTACATGAGGCTTCTCTTGCCTTCCTTTGCCTCTGCGTTGCCTCTTCACGGCTCACCCTTGATGACACAGGTACTGCGTCACCTTTCCTTGTTGCTACTCTGCTAGAAACAGCTTCTGTCACCTCGGGACAACTGTTTTTTGCTGCTTATTGCTCCGCTTAGCTGATGTCCTTTAGTCCTCCTGTGATCTACAATCACACTTTGATACCATGTTGAAGATTCTAAGTTTATTTAAATAGAAACCCTCCATGCACTTTATCTGATTTATTCCTACCTACTTGTTATTTTCCTTAACAAGTTATTTACAATGTAAATACTAAAATAAACACTAGTGCCTGCTCAACATATTACAAACCAGCAACTAAAAGAAACAAAAACAAACACACAATATGACACCATTATTTTTGGACTAATGTCCCCGGAAAAACCCAATGTGGGAAAACCAGTGCAGCTATCTGAGGGTTTTCTTATTAAGCAATATCATAGTACAATCTGGGTGTCGAAACTGGCCTACCCAATAAAGAATTTCCTTGGCAGTGATACCTCTCAATTTCTGACAAATCTCCTGGCCGAAACCCCAGATAATCCTTCTGGCAGCTACTCAAGAGTCAACACAAATCTGCCCCAAAAAACCCAGCGTCAGCCTCTCTCTGGACTGCGGCAACCCCTCTGTCCCATGCTGGCCTTGCGTCACCCCGGATGGGTCTGCATCAGCCCTGGGAGTCCATGTGTCAGCCCTCTGGCCCTCTGCGTCAGCAACGTTGGCCTCTCTGAGGCTCTGCGCAGCTCCCAGTTGCCTCTACATGGCCCTGCGTGAGCCCTAGCTACCTCTGCGTCACTCTCCCCAATTACTGCGCTGCTCTCCCGGCACTATCTCTGCCTCTCTATCTCTCTGTACTCAATGCCCCTCAGCTGCAACTCTCGATCACTAATTCTATCTCTCTTAGCGAACCCCGCTCTAGAGAATAGAATGACTGATCACTCTGGTGTGTTCTCTAAGCGACCCTCAAGCCTTCTCTTATACTTTTCCTGTTGACATATCAACGACCGAGATTAAGTCCCTAATCAACGGCTAAGATTAGATCCGGTTTGATCCATGTCTTTTGGACCTTTCTAACACAGTTTCATATTAATTCCCATTAATATTTTATTTTCCTTAAGTTTAGACTTAGGGACTCCATTAAAAATATTAATTATTTTAATATCTCTTAAACAGTTTAGAATCTGCCCAAACCCTTTCTAGGTATTGGAGATTTCATGTGCCCCAACCTCTCCACCAAATTTCGTGGCTAGAGCACATCCGATGCTACCCCAAATCAACAAAAAGGACCAGCTGATGGGGGTGCCTACATCTTGAGTGTATATATGTGAGGAGAGAGCATTCCCGGATGCATGAGTTACCAACTCGGCCTTTGTTTTTCCACCCCTCTTGTGCACTTTTTCCTGATCTTTCTTTGTATTACTACTTGTAGCTCAAGGGTTAGAGCTTACTTTGAATGATGTAATAGTTATATTACCCTTTAATGATGAGTCAATTTATCATTCATCGGGGTTGGGACATGCAAGGGTTCCTTCTTTTGATGTGATGGAGCAATGAATGCTCAAGAACCGAGTGATGGCCATATGAGTGAGGTTGAGCTCATGCTAGGTTTTTTCCTGCGCATTGATCTTTATGTCTCAGGCCATCTTATACATTTTGATTTTTCTTTCTTTAGTTTTGTTGTGGACATGATATGCTTTTTTTGTTTCCTTTAGCTGCATTAACCTCCTAGAGAAAAGTTTCCAGGCCCTACCCAGGTATGTGGACATATGGGGCCAAATCCCGAAGGACCAATGACAAATTGAACTCAAAGACTAGAGGTGAGATATGGGCTTGTAATGTAAGATGGAAGGTGTTAAGTATGACATATGGGAAGATAGAACTATGCCATCTCAGGGTTCGCAAGTAGTGACCCTCCTATACATATATGGCCTTACAGGAGCTCCCATTGGATTAGGGTCAAAGATTAACCCCCAAGTAAAGTGAGAGAACAAGATCACTATCAAAGCCCACCATTCTTCCAGATTAGCCCATAACCCTCACTAAATGCCTAAGAACAAACAAGTATAAGCATCCGATTGCAAATTGACCAAAGTACCTTTTGAGTGGAAGCCCACCTTCGTCCATGTGCTCATGTCGGGTGGGTGCGAGGTAAATCCCTGATGTAAGTGGTGGAGATATGCGGCATATCAGTAGCTAGTGGTGGTTGTCAGGGGTTGTTGGCTATCTGGCTAACCAACTAGCTGTCATGAATAGGAGGAAAATTTTCTCCTATGGGGTTACCCATTTTGGTGGGTAACAAGAAATTGGAGGAAAAATTAATTAAATTTTTCTAAGGAAAAAATCATAATTTTATTCAACTTGAAACAAGGAACAAAATTACATTTTGTAGATGTTGAAAACATTTGGTCATATCAGCCTTTTGACTGATGAGCAATGAAAGGAAAAAACATTAAGAAATCACATAACTTATGCCAAAGTTAAGTGTGATAAAAATAACTTCTCCTTTTTTCCTTTCTTTTTTTGAACCTTTTGCCAAACCCCAGGGTTGGGCTCAACTATTACCATTGCCAATTCATTTACAACTATGTACAAGGGAACTTCTTTGTCTGAGTCCGAGCTCTCAGAGACATGATTTCTCTTTGTGTGTTTCCTCTTTCTAGTGCTCTGATGCTTTGATCTCTGTTTATTCGACACCCCTCTGGTTGTGGGTTGTGGTTCCAGATTGATCCACAACACCTCCATTTGATTGGTTTCCATGTTGAGCCCGCACATCCATATTTTGATGGTTCTCCAAGGTTTCTTCTTCCTCTTCTTTAGAAAGGTGAGGGTCGGACACCGACCATTCCTTTGGCTTACGAGCCTACCTCTTTTTTTTTTTGGGATGTTTTTTGCTCGTGGGCATGTGTTCTGCAAGTTTCCAGTTTGGAAACAAATTCGACATTTTGTATTCTCATAATCTAAAACTTGGGTCCACTGAAAGTTTTGATGTTTCAGTTGAATGTGATCAGGTAGACCTTTGCTAAGGTCTATCTCTACACAAATTTTGGCGAATGTAAAGATACATTTTTCTATTTTGTCAATTGTTGATTTGGGGTAGCATCGGAAGTGCTCTAACCAAGAAATTTGGTGGAGAGGTTGGGGCACATGAGATCTCCAATACCCAGAAAGGGTTTGGGCAGATTCTAAACAATTCAGGAGATATTAAAATAATTAATATTTTTAATGGAGTCCCTAAGTCTAAA
>APFE030343575.1:28686-47568 GCA_000404065.3 Pinus taeda
CATTGTAAATAACTTGTTAAGTAAAATAACAAGTAGGTAGGAATAAATCAGATAAAGTGCATGGAGGGTTTCTAACTAGGTAGACTTAGAAACTTCAACATCAGTGTCCATCTTTTTCAATTCAGAATATTTCCAATATCCTCTAGGACTTGATGGTGCCAAAAAGGTAGAGGGAGATTGGGAAGTCTCACCCATAATGACATTGTTGACACCACCATATTTGAAGCATAAAAAGTTGGGAACCATGGAGTTATGAAGAGCCCAACTCCACCCCAAAACCATGGCCCATCATTTAGTACATACTCAAGATCTTTCTGTGTCACACTGAACAATGAAGAAACCTTTGGAACATAAATAGATATCATAGTTGTGGGTCCAAGTAGAGAAAATCCACTGGTGTAATGCATCGAAATGGGCCATAAACCATTATATAACTACCCTGAATTGGAGATCAGAAAAAAGAGAATATACCTCTGGATGAATAACTTCCATGGCTAGTGCTTGTTCCATTTCTTCTACGATGTAGGGTCATAGGTTGTTTTGAACCTAATATGATGGAAATTGTGCCTTTCCTTGCATTACATCCTTGCAAGAGACAAATCCATTGGGGTTTCTAGAGCAAGTAGATTCCTTGTATGACACTGGGACATCTGGTTTCCTGGTACCCGTAGCTCCACCACATAGCCTTCTAAGCATGACGATGGTGGAGTTTCATGTAATTCCATATCATTGCAACAAAGAGAAGTCCATTAACTGCTTCCCTTCGTGTAATAGGCATTGCAGAATCACATGGATACCAATCTGGTGCTCTATCTTCTATTTAACATCCACTATAGAATCAAATCCAGACACCCATAAAAGGACTGAGCTTCCGCTTAGGGTCTTCACAAAATATGAAAACTAGATCCTTTGATCTGAGGAGAAACGAATCGAAGGAATCACTAGTGAATATGAGAGCCTCGATCCACCAATGTAATTGATCTTGTTGCTTGACATTCACCTAGACCTGCCTATGTGGAAACATCTGAGTTCCTTGTTGCAATACTCCAAATATCCCGATCATCGCTGAAAAAAATCTGAAAGTTTGCACCTACATGAATGTGGTCCCAGGGTGCCCTTTGAGCAACTTATGTTCTCATGAGAGCCATGGGAGTGAGGCATGAATGATTAATGTCCTCAGAGACATAGCCTCCATCTACCCTATCCAGGCCTAGGCCTCGACCTACACTATGTCGCCAACCTTCTGTAGAGGCTTTGTAGTCATACCAAAAACCGTAACAACCATCGTTTTTTTTAGACTCTCCTATATCGCATATTACATATTAATCTTATATTAAGAATTTAATTAATTAAAGGGCTTTGAACATTTATTCATAAATAATTTAATTTAAATAGATTTAAACGTTGAATGTTCAAATAAATTGGAAGAAGGAATTAATAATCAAATAATAAATTAGAAATAAGGGTGGGTAAGACCGAGAAAGGAAAGGTCATAAATAATTATTGAGTAATTAAGGAGATTATTATAATGATAAAAATATATATAACAAAAATATTATAATAATTAGTTGTCGGAGGAAAAATTCATTAATTAATTAAAAGGTTTTCTTTTCATCTTCTAATTAAGTGTTCTTTCTCTCCTCCTTAGAATCCCCATCTATTGATTATAATTTTACAATTTATTGATAATACAATCACTTGATCCTTTGATCTTTCTCATGTCATCTCATTTCTCTTCTTTATTCTTTTGATCCTTTAATTAACAGTTATTTCTCTCCCTATCTATTGATTATTCTATTATTATATTAATTCGAAATAATATAATCTATTAATTTGATTCAATACTATGATCTAGTACTAACAATATTAATACTAGTAATAGATGAACAATATCTAGTACTAGCGATAATATTTTGCCTAATTAACAATCCTAATATATAATAATATTTTATAGGATAACTTTCTAATTTTTTCTATATTATTATGACCTTTCCTTTCTCAGTCTTACCACCCTTATTTCTATTTATTATTTTTTATTAATTCTTTCTTCCAATTATTTTAACATATTAAACCATTAAATTTGATAAATTATTTATGAATAATTGTCCAAACCTTTTAATTCATTAATTAATTTTCCTCCCAATGACTAATTATTATAATATTTCTGTTATATATATTCTTATCACTATAATAATCTCTTTAGGTACTCAATAATTATTTAACAATTATTTATAACCTTTTCTTTGTGAGTCTTGCCCACCCATATTTCTAATTTATTATTTCATTATTAATTCTTTCTTCCAATTTGTTTGAACATTCAATCTTTAAATTGATTTAAATTATCTATGAATAAATGTTTAAAACCTTTTAATTAATTAATGAATTTTTCCTCCAATGACGAATTATTATAATATTTTTTATACATATTTTTATCATTATAATAATCTCCTTAATTACTCGAAAAATATTTTTGGCTGGCTGCGTTGCTGCTGCGAGCCCGTGGCCTAGCCACGCCCCTGCCTGCTGCGCTGCCTCCTGCAGCTGCCCTGCCTAGCAGCCTGCTGTTGTCAGGCTCCCTTCCCCCCCTCTGGCCTCCTGCTAGTGGGCTCCGTTCGTGCTAACCCTATTCGTCCAGAGCTTCGCAGCCTTCTGTTGCCGAGCCTCCCTCTTTTAAATGTCTCATCAGCCGTGGGATGGCTTTTCTTCTCCAGATGGCGATCCAAATCAGGAAGCAGCTTTCGCCTCCTTAATCTCTGATCAGGGAGTCCCAAAAGCCAAACCAGTAGCAAGCAAATTCGTTAAAAAACTTGATGAAATTCTTGAAATAGCCTTACCCCCCACTCTTCCTCAGAAAGCAGCGATCTCTCTGGCTAAACGGGGACTGGTTGGGTAGTTCACAGGTCTGTGGCCCTCGCCTAGAGCAGTTCAAAAATGGGTGGAGAGGAACTCGAGCGCCAATAGACAAGGGAAAATTGCGATCAGGTTCTGTGGAAGGGGATATTATACATTTTTATTCGAATCTAAAGAAGATAGAAACCTTATCTTCAGGAATGGACCCTACTTCATGGATTCGTGAGGCCTTTACCTGAACAGATGGTCTCCAGATTTTGATCCCGAGATGGACATACCAAATGCAGTGTCGGTCTGGGTAAGGTTGCCGCATCTTCCACTCCACTGCTGGGGAGATGATTCAGTCAAAGCAATAGGGAATGTTGTGGGCAAATATATTGACAGATCTGAAGTTGTGAACCAAAAGACAACATGCACGCATGCGCCAAGATCTGCGTGGAAGTTGACTTGGGAAAGGGCTACCGGAGGCAATCAAACTCAGGGTGGATCAGTGGACGCACATCCAGCAGCTGAACTACGAGAAAATCCCCTTCAAATGCAATGTATGTCATGAGTATGGTCATTTTGCTAATAGATGTAGCAAGCTTAAGCATGTAGATACAGCGAAGAATGAAAAAACTCAAGAAAATAACTAGGAACAAGTGAAAAGGAAGAAAACTAGTAATAAACAAAATATCTAGAACCCCTCTCAATCAAATGAAAACACTGCTACATCCTCTCATCCCCTCATCAGCCCTGCTCCTCCAGTTGATCCCTCTCCTAATCCCTTCGAACTTCTTGAAGATGACCCCCCATCCCCCCACTCCCCTCCTCAAACAAATGCTAATGCCAGTGCTTCCTCCCCTCCCCCCAGCTTCTCGCCTCCCCCTCCTTCAATCGATAAAATCCTCACCAGAAACAAAATCAAAGAAACGGCCAATACTCTAGAGTAGCCAAAAAACGTCGGGAGGAAATCCAACAAGGAACTCAAAGATGAGGTTGCAGCAAAGGACATGGCTATTGGAACTCAACAACCTATGGACACCTTCTTGGGCAAACAGAAATGGAGTGTGGAAAAAACGCAACCAAAGGAAAAGGCGAGGAACCATCATAAATCAAGTAAATAATGATCTTGGCATCTTGGAACAGCAGGGGGTTGGGTTCTGCCTTAAAACTCAACGCAACAAGAGATCTTATAAAGCAGGAACAGTCGAATGTTTTAATGATCCAAGAGACCAAAATTAATAATCGAGAATTTCAAAACTTGATAGCAACTCAAAAAAATTATGAAGGAATAGCAACAGATTCAAACGAGGCATCAGGAGGCATTGGAACGTTGTGGAATAAATGAAACTGGAAAATAATTAGACAAAAACTCAACAGCAGCTGGGTGAGGACAGATTTAATGAAGAAAAACACAAATATTACATATACGGTTATAAATATATACTCACCGAATCATTATAGAGACAAAGCATTATGCTGGGAGTCTCTAAAAGAAGAGGTACACGACGCCCGGATTAACAATCTAATAATGGGAGGGGATCTAAATCTGATCCGGAACATAGAGGAAAAGTTGGCAGGCAGATTCATAGGAGATTTGTCAAGAGTTTCCCTGGAGGACATTATTGCAAACCACAAGTTGCTGGACATTCATCCCAACAACGGAAAATTCACATGGAGCAACAAAAGAACAGGCATTCATAACATAAAAGAAACACTTGATAGAATCTTGATCCAGGAGGATATAGCAGCAAATTTCTCCTCCATAAAGAGCAAAATCGTGCATGCCTCGGCCTCCGATCACAAGCCAGTCGTGCTCATTTTGGATAAATGGGAAAATCATGGTCCGATCCCTTTTAAGTACAACAAAATTTGGGACAGCAAGGACGGCTTCAGGAATCTGATCAAAAAGAGCTGGGAAGAAGAGGTGTTGGGCTCCCCACAGTTTGTTTGGGAAACTAAGATTAAAAAGGTAAGAGAAAAAATTAAAACGTGGGCTAGAGAAGAAGCTGTGAAAGACAAGATTCGAAAATCAGAATTGAAAGACAAGTTGGAGAAATGGAACAAGGATAAGGAAAGTCAGCAAGATACTGAGCACGATAAAGCCCAAGAAGCGGAATTGTTTGCGGCCATATATCAGCAAAATAGATACGAAGAGGAGGAAATTAGACAAAAATCCAGATGTCTTTGGATCCAAGATGGGGATAAGAACTCAGCCTTCTTCCATAACAACCTCAAGATATGCCGAGCAGGCAACCAAATCAACAATATCAATGTGGCAGGGCAGGAAATCAAGGGGAAAGAGGAAATAAAAGAAGCAGCGTTTCACCAATTTAAATCCCTCCTCACACCCGAGGAACAGCAAGTGGACAGCGTTGATTTTCTCCATCAAATAAGTAGCAAAGTCAACGATCAGCAAAATAATGAGCTCGAAAAGGAGGTAACTGTGGAAGAAATAAGGGATGCTATTTGGAGCATGCATCCGGACAAAGCTCCAGGCCCCGACGGATTCACCATAGCCTTTTTTAAGAGCCACTGGGAGACAATCAAAAAAATCTGGTACGTATGATCAAGAATGTTTTCAAAAAGCACAAACTGGGAGAAAATACAAAAACTTCACAATTGGCCCTTATCCCCAAGGAGCCAAACCCAGCCTCCTTTGACAGATTCAAGCCACTTTCTCTATGCAACTCTTCATACAAAATCATTACCAAGATTTTGGCAAACCGTCTAAAAAAGATCCTTCCTTCTATCATTTCGGAAAACCAAGGGGGCTTCGTCCCAAAAGGACAAATAACTGATAATGTAATTCTCATTCAAGAAGCTATACACAGTAGTGTCCAAAACAACGAAAGAGGAATGGTTATAAAATTGGATATGGCAAACGCTTTTGATCATGTTTGCCATCATTTTCTGGCTACAGCTTTACAAAAGTTTGGCATCTCAGACAAGTTCTTTAGGATCATTGAAGCATGTATTTCCAACCCATGGATTGCACCTCTGATTAATGGATGTCCTTGTAGATACTTTCGCAACTCAAGAGGGTTGAGGAAGGAATGCCCGGTCTCTCCCTTCTTGTATATAATTATGGCGGAATCCTTGAGCATTCAACTAGAAAACCAACATTTGAGAAGAGAGATTACAGGTATAAGAATCGCTCGAGGTGTTAAAGAAATTAATCATTCTCTCTTCGCTGACAACACCCTTTTGATTGGGGGAGCATCCAGTATATTTGTTAGAAGGTTCAAAAAGGTGTTAGACGATTTTCTAGCTGTCTCGAGAGGTCTTTTGAATAATAGTAAATGCAGAATATACACCTGGAATGTGCCAAACAACATCATGCAAAGGATTTCCCAAATTCTGGAAATTCCAGTTCAGCAAAATTGAAGCCACTTCATATATTTGGGTATACCCTTGGCTAAAGAAGGGATTAAGATAGAGACTTGGAACAAACAAATTGAGAAAGTAAGAGGGAAAATCCAAAGTTGGGGAATGATGTGGTTAAACTTGGCTGGGAGAACTATCTTAATTAAAACACTCCTTTCGGCACTGCCTATCTATCAGTTTGCTTTAATTTTGGCTCCTGCTAGCATTCATAAACAAATGGAGCTCATCATCAGAGGCTTCCTCTGGAGGGGGGGGAGGCAGGACTCCAAGAAGTTCAGCTTGGTTCAGTGGGATCAAGTCACCCTTCCTTTTGAATATGGAGGCATCTCCATCTGTCTCCCAAATCTAACAAACAAAGCTCTTGGTATAAAGCTAGTCTGGCGCATGCTTACTGGGCAAGATCAGTGGTGGGGAGAAGCCTTGGCCAGTAAATACCTCAACGGCCAGAGATCTTTGCTGATTAATGGTCTAATCCCAGACCGCCCTTGCACTAAAATATGGAGACTTATCAAAAAATCCATCCTTCACATAAAAGATCACTTCTCAAAGAATCCTAGAAATGGTGAAAACACCTCCATCTAGAATGACAGAATCATGGGAGCAGCCCCGTTAAAAGGACACCACAATTTGAATGACCTTCATGACTGAATGGAGAAGAAGGGCATATCTTCCTTATCCTCAATTTCAGAGTGGAACCAAGACAGATGGACAGCTTGGAAAAGACCAGCGCTTCCAAGTCGCCTTGCTGATCTGTGGGAAGAATTAAAGGCACTTTTATACGGCTCAGCTCCGATAAACAAAGATACTTATATTTGGGATCCCAATGGAGGAGACTACTCTGTCAAATCTAATTACAACTTCCTCCGCAATTACAACAACCTTGACAAGTGGAGCCTCTGGACTGCTGTGTGGAAGAATGCCTATCTTCCCAAAGTCAAATTCTTCCTTTGACACTATTAAAAGGGAGGATTCTTACTGTTGAGAATTTGAGGAAAAAGGGCATCCATGGGCCGTCATTGTGTGTTCTTTGCCTAGCTGAAGAAGAGAGCTCCCAGCATCTCTTCTTGAATTGCCTCATAGCCAAACAGTGCTAGAAACAGGTTATCAGCCCCCTGGAAATGAATACTGATTCAATTGTGCAGTTGTCTCCATTATTTAAAAATTGGGCACACAGTTATCCTCATGCAAAACAAAATAAGGCAGCCATCTTAAGTGCTTGGAAGTGCCTTCCCCTCACACTTTGCTGGCATATCTGGCTCGCCAGGAATAAGTGCATCTTCAAGGGGAAAAAACCAACCATAGGGACCATTCTTGCCAAAACTTGGGCTCAATTAGCAGAAATAATCAACGCCAAAAGTATGCCTCCCCCTGATCAAACCAACTGGGCACATGCAGAAAAAGTATGGTACAATAAAATCCCTCTGAATGGCCTAACCAGGAATTATATTCCAAAGAATGTCGGATACAAACAAGCAAATTGGAAGTTGTGGGGAAGTGAAAGGGAAGTTGAGGAATGGATCAAAAACCAAAAAAACTTCAAACTCTTTTTTGATGGTGCTTCAGAGAACAACCCCAGAAGAGCTAGGGCGAGTGCACTAATCCGGGATCAGCAAGGTGAAACAATTACAACTTTCGAGTGAGGGCTTGGGGCGCTATCAAACAACAGAGCATAGGCTTATGGCTTGTTAATGGGAACCAGCCTCTTCACAAAGCTCCAAGCCAAAGATCCCATTATTATAGGAGACTTTGCTATTATAATAGCAACAATGGATTCTGGAAGAGACGTTAAAAACTTAGCCTTGAATAAGTTAAAGCAAAGAATAAATGAGAATATCAACTTGTTAGGGAAAGTGGTCTATAAACATGTGCTAAGAGTTCACAATCAAGCAGCAAATGCCTTAGCTAACAAGGCGGTGCACAGAGAGGTTGGGACAGCCAAAGCAAATAATGTTGTCTACGAAAAATCAATACCATAACCAGTTTGCGTGGATGATACGGCCCAAAACAAAAGGAAAGCACTGGGATATTCAACATTCATGGGAAAAAATAAAGTGCAGCATTATTCACCCCCAAATTATGAACTCCAAGCAAATGACAGTCACAGATATCAAAGGAAATCCACCTAGATCAGAGAAGAAAATCGTCCTCGTACAGAGCAGTATACAGAGGATCCGCAGGATTAAAAAAATCGTCCTCACAATAAGACAGAAGTGGGCATCAGTCGTATCAAGTGCAAGAGAATCAGCTATGACTCAGATCGTAAGGTTTCAGCCATCAGAAGGAATCACGAGGATTTTCACTTCAACTCAACTCCTATAAGAAGTAACCTGGGATAGGGATGCCTCACTTGAAGAAGGGCAGAACTTGTTGTAGTGTTAGTCGCTGGAGGTGTCCAAGGAGCAATAGCTTCTCCTCTCCCCACTTGCACGTCGATAGAGGTATCGTTGTTCCAAATATTTGTCTCTGTTATTTTTATGCTAACTTCTGGCCTGTCACTGTGGTACAGCTTACCCTAAGGACTTTGCAAATTTTTTCAGTGGCGACTATCTACTCCATGCCGGTTTTTACCTCTACTTGCCTCTAGATCTTCCCTCATCCTCTCTGTTTCTCTCCTCCTTCATTGTCAAAAGTTCCTATCCCCTCTACAGACTGATTCTTCCACGTTGTTTCGCATTTTCTCCCAATAGTCATCTCTCCTACGGGCATCTGCACCAGCCAACTTTTAGAATAAACCTATTTCCCAAGCACTACCTGATCTACAGCAGACCTCTGTCCAATAGGAAATTTTCGGGTATTACCTTCAGAACAATTGCTCTCTGCCCTTTCACATTCAGAAGACCACAGACTAAGCACCGAATCGAGGACAAGAAGAGATTCCCCCCTGCATCCATCATGTCTGGCAACCCTTTGGATCGGATCGAGACCAACAGCAACTGTGCTCTCTGTAAGACACATTGCTTCATGATCGGACGCTTCATCAAATACTTCAATGAACTCAAGGTTGATTCTATTAATCAGTTTTGGTGATCCCTTTGATAACTTTCTATGCAATGTAAATTTTGTTTTCTATTAGGACAGTTCCTCCGACAATATAGTCAATATGTTTTTCAAATTTCAAGAAGCGTGAACAGTGACCTGGAAGAAGGGACTGCGTTCCCATTTTGTTGCAAACTCACTAAGCTCCCCTCTCCATATGTACTGGGACATAGTCCCCCTCTTGTTGTTTTATAATATATCAGTAACCGATCTTGTCAAAAAAAAAAATATCTCCTTAATTACTCAATAACTATTTAATTATTATTTATGACCTTTCCTTTTCTCAGTCTTACCCACCTTTATTTCTAATTATTATTTTATTATTATTCCTTGTTTCAATTATGTGAATATTCAACCCTTAAATTTATTTAAATTAAATTATTTATGAATAAATGTTCAAAACCCTACCTCGGATCCGGGTGTCCTCCCAAATTTCGATGCCCATCAATCTTATCATGCCAACACAATCTAATGCATTAATGCACAACGCTGGGTGGTGTTAGATTTTGGTAGCATCGGAAGTGTTCTAGCCTTGAAAATTGGCGAAGAGGCTAAGGCACATGAGTTCTAAAGAACCCAGAAACCGTTTGGTGAAATTCCACTTGGATTGTATTTTATTAATAATTAAGTTTTTTTAATGGAGTTCCTAAGTCTAAACTTAGGGAAGTTAAAATATTAATGGGTATTAATCAAAATATGGGTGAGAATGATCTAGAAGGCGGATCAAGTCATGTTTTAATCTTAGCCGTTGATTAGAGACTTCATCTCGGTCGTTGAAAACTCAACAGGAAAAGTATAAAATGGAGGTTTGAAGTTCATTTGGAAACACACACAGTGAGATTGAGGAAATCGATTTTCTGAGGTAAGAAGTTCTCAAGAGGAAAATCGATTGGGGAGATCTTGCAGCTGAGGGGTAGAGAGAATCCGGGAGGACTTTCCGGAAAATACAAAACAAAGAGGTGGAGAGAGCTTGCAGAGAGGCAACAAGATAGCCGAGAGAGCTGACGCAGAAAAGCTGCTTGTCATGCAAAATCCAGAACTGCAAGAACAACCGAAACTGCTGAAACTGTCGGGAACTGCCGAGAACGCTGACGCAGAGGCAACGCAATAGCCGGGAGAGCTGACAGAAAAAAGTTGCCTGTCATGCAGAATCCAGAACTGCTGGAACTGTCGGGAACTACCGGGAGAGCAGACGCAGAGGGCAGAGAAGGTGACACAGGGCTGACGCAGATCAACCGGAATTTTCCTTGGTGAAGTGAGGTAAAACTCACTCAGATTTTTCGCCAATATTTTCTCTGTAAAGGATTGCTAGATGAGCATCCTAGACTCGTTTTCAGATGTTTCTCCTGCATAATAATAAACCCTCAAAATTGTTGCACCAGTTTTCCTACATTGGATTTTTCTAGGGACTATTGTGTCTAAAAATAAGTGTGTCCTATGTATCTTGTTCTTTGCTCTGTTTTCTGTTCCATGAGATCAAATATTTAATTAGTGTAGGTTGCAGAAGTAATAAGCTTCAGTACTCAGAAGAATAACTTGATAAATGTATAAAAAATCAAGTAGGTGAAGTAGATTCAGATTTGTTGCAGTAGGGGTTCCTTCGAGTCTAGGAATTTTCACAGGTGATGATCCTGCTCTGTCGGCCTTGAAGATTGCATTCAATGTAGAGGAAGGTGGCGGGCAGACGAGGTATTGATATTCATACCTTGCTTGAGACATGGACTCGGGCATTATTCCATAGAGGGGCATTCATTCCCGCATTAAAACTACTTTGTAGGTGGTTGGCCTTCGTTGCATTTTGCAGAGCAGTGATGCTTAGGGAGCTTGGTGCTGAGGACAGCGAATTCTCCTACCTGACAAGTATGATCTGCAAATGAGGATGCACTAGGAGAGGAGGGCAAGCAAGAGGCTATCAGCCTCCCCCTCCTTGGCATGGCCAAGGAGTGGAACAATTTGGTGTTGATTTCCTCTTGCATATAAGACACTTGGTTGCAGCAATGGAAGTGCAGGAGCTCAAGAACACTGGGAATGGTCATTGGGCAATCAAGAACTTCTTTGGTTGCCATCTAAGGGATCAAGAAGAGGTCCTATGAGTGGTGGAAAGCAAAATTGCAGACATAGATTTCTACCTCGTCCATACTCAAACAACTCTAAGGGTCCTGTCAGGCGCTTTGGGAATTCAATCCCCTCCTCCAACCCCCCTTTCGGCTTCCTCCAACTCACCAGAAAACTCGGATAACACAGACTCACTCCATCAAGGCACCAAGCCTCCTAGCCTTGAACATCTAGAGTCCTAAAAAAAGAGGAAAAGCAACCAGGTAGTCCCGACTCTTCCAACCATGTGGAGAAGGAATAAACTTATGCCAACAAGACAATTGTTGTAGACAATCTGAAGGGCAAAACCTCGTGGCAGGAGGCCTGTCGAAAAATGTGTAACTAGGTTCAGTCTTCATAAGTATGAAATGTATTTTAGTAAATTATCAGATGCAAATAAATTATTATTATTATTATTATTGGAGCATGGGTTTCATGCTCAAGTTCGTATATTTTATAGGTCAAGCACCCATTGAGTGCTTCTAGTTTGTCCTAGGTATAGAAGTCAAAAGAGTCATTGTCATATATTGAAGACCCCAATGGGCACATTGTAACTTGTAAAGAAAATTATTTTTGTCTCTTAAAGAGTCGAAATACCCTCCAAGATCAAGTCGGCCTAGAAGCTGTCAAGTCAGTCTAATTGAAGAGCCACGTCTACCCCTTTAAGAAGCCTATATAAGAAGAGGAACTCGTCCTCCAAAAGCACTCTCACTCATCTCTCATTCTATGTAAAGAAGAGGACGAAAGGAAGGATGAAGAGGTCGAAGAAGGACGAAGTGTTTTGGGCTAGTTCTCTCTCTCTCATGTGCTAGAGAAAGCTAGGGTTTCTGTGCAAGGGTTTCATCTAGTTTGATCTTGCAAGGAAGGAAGGAAAGAAGGCAAGCGGAGGCTACTAAGGTGTTAAATTATGGTATGTTCTATGCTTAGAACAGTTTACTTATTTTTCTTCTTATTACCCACAGATTAGCAATCACATATACACTAAGTAAAGTGCAGATAGAACATTAAATGATCAACAGAAAACAAGCCAAGACAAGAGACACAAGATGTGGCGGCTAGCCAAGGACAAACCCCAATGGGGGGAAACCCTTTGATCAAATATTTTTTTATCTTCAATATTTCAGCAAAGAGAAATAGTACAAAATCATAATTCTTTAATTTTATATCAACAGCAGCAAACCCTAGATCAGCAAAGTCAAACTTGGTCAAACTAGTTGAAATTGACCTCTAAAATACTTGGTCAATTTCTGGTCAACTTGTCCTCAAACAGCCTGAAGAAACAGCCCTTGAACAGCCCCAAAAGTACAGTCAATTTGCAGATTTCTGAAGTCAACTTGCAGCCCTAAACTAAGGCAGTCAACACCAGTCAAACCAAAGGTCAGATCACCTTGGTTTTCGTGCCAAAAATTGTGGCCTGCCTAGGAGAGGCAAACACACCCAATCCGCACTTTTGGATGGTCAACGCTTGGTCAACATTGGTCAAAGAGATGACCTGCTGCCATAGCGTCCTTCTTTCTGCGTCTTCCTTGCCCTAGGACGTCTTCCTTTCAGCCACACGTGTGAGAAAGAGAGAGGCTCCTTTTATGGGTAGGAGAGAGAGAGAGAAGATGAGTGAATGAATTTTACCAGTGTTGATAATATCGCCGATATATTGGTGATATTCGGAAATATCGCGATATTTTCGGCAAGCCGAAATATCGCCAACAAAATATCATGATATTTTCGGGAGCCGAAAATATCATGATATATCGCGATATTTCCGAAATATTGCCGATATTTCGGAAAATATCGCGCGACAATGGAAAAAATCGCTCGATGATAGGCAAAAATTTTCATGCGGCCTATAAAAATCCAATTTTGGTTTTTTTTCATATCATTTTCATTTATGATTGCTGGAGAAGGAATGTGGTAGCTGCCAAGGAGGGTTTGAGCGTTCTATAGCTATTATCGCCACCAACAACGAAGATTTCATTGATCTAAGCTGCAAGTGCCAAGAACAGTGAGACAATCTCATTTCTTCCCTACAATCATTTTGCTTGATTTTTGTTTTCCATTTCAAAAGATTTTTATGCCCATGACCAAATGCAAGGGTTTTAAATTTATCATCATAGTGTGTAGGAGAGAGATGCACTGAAACTCTTTGCAAAACATCTGTAGAAAGTAGTGGGAAAGACCTTGGTGAACCATGATGAAGGACTACGACTTAATGAGAGGAAGGATCATATAGACAATGTCTCTGGAATTTTATTGTAACCTACCAGAATATAACTGTGACTTTTGGGTTCCACTCTGTTTCACTTTGCCTTGGGAATATGAGCCCATGCACTCAATACAAAATTGAAGGTTTGGAGCCGCAGCATTTCTCATATGGAGTCATATCTTGAATTGCATAAATGGGAATCTAGTTGATAATGTGAGTTGGATAAAAAATTTTGCCTTCATTTTCTTGGCTTGAAGAATACATTGAACCATCTCAGAAAATGGTTTTATTCTTCCAAAGTTTTTAACTAAATGTATCATCCTCATGCATATAGCGATGAAGATCACTTTCCTTCAATAGTCTTAAATTGATTTCAGCAACAATTCCCTGTTTAAGAGATGATGAAATGAGCTTTGCAATCTGTGATTTTAATTTTATAGGTTCATTAATAAGTGCTGGCATACGTAGTGATGAAGAATCTCCACCCCAAAACTCTACTTTGTCAGTCAGATTGGGCTGCACATTCAACTGATATGGTGCTTGCAAAACACTAAGTTTCTCAATCCCAAGTTTTGTTTTCTTGCTTGCAACTAGTGGCCGGTGCTCAATGTCAAGCACATCTTCTATACAAGCACAATAAAATTTCACATAAAACTTGCAAGCACAGGAAAGTTGATGGGGCTTCCTATCAATCGAGATGACTCTAGCATCATACCATGCCTGCCAAAGAGGAGTCACATGAACATTATTTTGAGTATAAGATAGCAAATCATTAAGCAAGAAAGTGGAATCTGTTGCCAAATAATACTGCACTGCTATTTGTAACTTTTAACTTTTAAGTTTGCCTCCTTATCCCTCTCTCTTCCTCACTGTTTCACTTGCAGCTTCGAGAAACATTGTTTACAACTTTACAGTGGTATAATACATCTAAACAGTGGCCAGAAAACTAATTAACAGTCACCATAATATATTGAGAAATCATTTGCATTCATTTGTTAGTCAGTGAGTCACTGTTTAGCATTTTTTTCATAAATTTTTAGGATTGACATGCTAGTTTCAGCGTTTAATATGAATGATTTGGATCTCTGGTAATAAGTTAACAATGGTAAAATTTGGCTTCTAAAGTCTCTATAAATTAATGAAGAAATAAATCTAATTCATAAGGAACCTTGTCTGAAAGACTGGTGTCATACAAGTGAATTTTGGAAGACTGTTTGTTGAATACCGAGGTCTGATAATGCACCTACAGCAGTGGTATAATTATGTAACAGTGATATAATAAGTAATATACAGTCACCTCATTTCCTTGGCATATCATTTGCATTGTTAGGCTCTTTCATTGCTTGGCATCTTTGGTTAAAGTGGCAATTATTGCATGATACAAGCTCACTGCCCTCTTAAGTCTGCTCTCTTTTTCATGCCCATTGCAAAATTGCAAATTTGCAAATAATGTAGCAAAAAAAGTTAAAACTGTTTTGTAAAATGATGTGGTTATTTGTAATTTTGTATTACTTATTAAGTTACTAATTCCAATTTTTTTTGGTGCCCTAGGTTTCCTTTTGAGTTAGCCCACTACAAAATACAAATATGCCAAAAGCCTTGGACCCATTTTGGGAGTATGGGATCCTTGATGGTGGGACAAATCGTGCATATCTTACATGCAAATTGTGTGGGACTAGGTTGACAGGTGGGATTACACGACTGAAATACCATCTTGCTAGACTCAATGGACATGATGTTGGGGTTTGTACAGTTTCTAGTCCGGAGCTTATACAAAAAGCTCTTGAGGCAATTGATGAAAAGGACAAAAAGAAGGAAGAGGCAGAAAGAAACAAAGCTGAACATGCAAGTAGATCTTTCGGGATATCTTCTCCTGATTTTGGTGTTGAGGGTAGTGGCCCTAGTGGGAGGGGCTCCACAGCTAGCACACCATCACATGCTACTGCTAGTGCGACTGCAAGGTCATCGTTTTTTGTTCCACAAACAAGAGTTGGAGCACAACCTGGCATAAAATCACTTGTTAAAAAGGAGAAGCAAGAAGAAGATAGAGTCATGGGGAGGTGTATTTTCTGGAGTGACTTACCTCTCAGCATCACCAAAACCAATCCATTTTGGCAGCCAATGTGTGATGCTATTGCTGTTGTGGGCCCAGGGTACAAAAGTGCCACATATGAGGAGTTGCAGGGGCCGCCAATTCTTCAAGCAGAAAAACAAGACATCAACTCTAGATTGGCGGCGTTGAAAAAGACATGGGAAGTTACTGGATGCACAGTGATGTCTGATGGTTGGACAGATAGGAAGGGTAGGACCCTTCTAAATTTCTTGGTACATTGTCCTAAAGGTACCATGTTTATTAAATCGTTTGATGCATCAGAACATATCAAAGATGCAGCAACGATATGTGAGTTGTTAGATGGGTTCATTCGGGAGATTGATGTGCAGAATGTGGTGCAAGTCATAACAAACAATGCAACTAATTATGTGTCTGCCGGCAGAATGCTTATGGAGAGGCATCCCACATTGTTCTGGACTCCATGTGCAGCACATTGTCTCGATTTGTTGCTTGAGGATATGGGGAAACTCTCCTTCATCAAAGAGGTGGTTGATATGGCTAGAAGCATCCCCAAGTTTATTTATAACCATGCTTTTGTTCTTAGCCTCAAGAGGAGGTTCACTAAAAACAAGGAGTTGCGGCGTCCTACCATCACACGTTTTGCCACAACCTTTATTACTCTTCAGTCTTTGCTTCGATGTCAGTTCGAGTTGAAGCAAATGTTTGTGTCTGATGATTGGCGTAATTGTAGATACAATAGGAGACATGACGGGAAAGCCATTACAAAAATGGTGTACTCTGAGACATTTTGGCATGGAGTAGAAGAAGCATGTGCAGTTAGCGAATCTATAGTAAAGGTTCTTAGATTGGTGGATGGAGAGAAGCCTGCAATGCCTTATTTGTATGAGGGCATGGATAGGGCCAAGGAGGCCATTCGTTCCTATTATGTAGACAAGGGTTCTGCTGGCCTTGATAGGCAGATGATGTTATGGGATGTGATCGATAGTTGGTGGACAGGGATGCTTCATCGATCCATTCATGCAGCAACACTCTTCCTCAACCTCGCATTTTCATACAAATGCAACTTTGATTTTGATGGCGAGGTGATGGAAGGGCTCCATTCCTGTATTCAGAGGATGGTACTTGATCCTGAGCTTCGTAGAAAAATCAATCGCGAGATATAGTCTTATTAGGATTGTGTTGGCCTATTTGGCTTTGATGATGCTATTAGGGAAAGGACCCTCTTCATGCCACATAAGTGACAAGTCATCACTCATTAGAAATCAGAATTTTCAATTTAGAATTTCCTTACTTATAAATTTATAATTCTATTTTTTTTAAATTCAATTATGTAACTTTTATTTGAAAGTTTAATTATGTTTTAAGTTTTTGAATTTTTATTTCATTATTTTGTTGTAGATATTTGGTGGCGAAGCTATGGTGCAAGGGCACCAAATTTGCAAAAATTGGCCATACGAATCTTGAGTCAAACATGTAACTCTTCAGGGTGTGAGCACAATAGGAGCGTATTTGAGAAAATACATGCCAAAAAGCGCAACAGGTATAACTTTGAGCTCAAGCCTTCAGTTGAGCAATTACACTTATTGTAATTTTTAATTTTTAATTTATGACCTTCAAGTGTCAAGAGTCAAGAGTCAAGACTCATTACTTTTTTGACACTCTTACAGGTTGGAGTTCGCAGGCCTCAACGATTTGGTGTATGTGCATTACAACATCCGACTTCGAGTGAGGCAAATAGAATCACCAATGGATCCAGATGCCATTTCCTTAGACAATATTGATGTATTGTCTCCGTGGAGGTTGGAGTCTGAGGAGCCCATATTGGAGGAGTCACCTTCATGGTTAGAGCTAGTGGCAGATGATCCATTAGAACAAGGGCAGCAAGAGGAGGAGTCGGAGTCGGAGGAGCAACAACACACAGAGGAGGAGGAGGAGGACACTGCCGGAGCATCAGCATCAACACCATCTGCTATAGATATAGGAGAGCATAGCCCCATACCTAGCACTCATTATTTGACATTAGGTGCAGAGGCAGGGTCAAGGCCTTCTACTACTAGGGGTAGGCCTGGCAAACAGCCCATCATGTTTTCCATAAAAGGGGGAGAGGGCAGTGATTTCAGATAGATAGCTGCTAGTTTTATTTGTTATGGTACATATAACTCATGATGATGAGATAATTTTATATATGTGATGTTATTTTGTATTGGTTCTCCACATTTGAGTCCTTGAATGGACAATTATCAGGGATCCGCAGGATTTGGTATCGCCTTTGATGTATCATTTCTATTTGACATCATATATATCAATGTTTTCTTCATATTTATGTGCCAATGTGTTTATTTCATGTTGTTATTGCTTTATATGTTTAAAAATAAAAAAATTGAATATATTATGCATTTTTTATGCTTGCCGATATTTGGTGATATTTTCGCTGATATTGCCGATAAGATATTTTCTGGACCCTCGCCGATATTTTCCCGATACCGATATTATCAACACTGCTCCCTACGACTAAGATGCATGTTGTTCAACAACTTGATTTGGGAACAAGGACTGACTTTTGTAAGTGGAGAGTGGTATGATCTTGTGACTCAGGAGAGCAGCAGTGATGACAAAGATGGTACATGATGACAGGATGGCATGATGATGACAGATGGATTGGCAGGGGGAATTCTCCCTAGTTGAGAGGGAGTGTTAAAATTGGCAACTAGGGCCAAATTCCACCTTAGGACAACCCATATGCTGGAGATGATTATTGCATTGGATTCTTCTTTTCGAGAGGTCCAATTTTGATATAACTATCATCTCATTTTAACAAGCAGATGCGGAATTTTGAATTTATTCTCTCTCATACACAAATTGTTAAGTCTGTCCTCAGTCAAATGTAGGCTCAAGAAGGCCAATGGATGTGTCTCCTCTCCCTCAACGAATTGTATAAATAGGAGTGACCTATCTCCTCATTTGGACATCACACGTCACATCATTTTATCTCTCTCTCTTCTCTTGATTGGTTCGTATAGCTGGGCAACCTCTCTCTCTTCTTCGCATGTGTGGTAGGAGGCTGGAAATTTCAGAGCAACACTCCAACGTTGACCAAAGTTGATTTGGCCATCTTTGACTTAGGTTTTCAAGGCATAATTTCAATTTCTGGATTTGAGACCTCTGTGGTGTAATATTTTTGAATCAGACATCGGAGAATCCACAGTAATAAGATTTTTCTGCCAACGTTTCGAATCCCAACTGGGATCCATCATCAGGG
>APFE030343575.1:47588-64681 GCA_000404065.3 Pinus taeda
AGAGCATAGCCCCATACCTAGCACTCATTATTTGACATTAGGTGCAGAGGCAGGGTCAAGGCCTTCTACTACTAGGGGTAGGCCTGGCAAACAGCCCATCATGTTTTCCATAAAAGGGGGAGAGGGCAGTGATTTCAGATAGATAGCTGCTAGTTTTATTTGTTATGGTACATATAACTCATCATGATGATGAGATACTTTTATATATGTGATGTTATTTTGTATTGGTTCTCCACATTTGAGTCCTTGAATGGACAATTATCAGGGATCAGCAGGATTTGGTATCGCCTTTGATATATCATTTCTATTTGACATCATATATATCAATGTTTTCTTCATATTTATGTGCCAATGTGTGTATTTCATGTTGTTATTGCTTTATATGTTTAAAAATCTGAAGAAAAAAAAATGAATATATTATGCATTTTTTATGCTTGCCGATATTTGCTGATATTTTGCCGATATTTTCGCCGATATTGCCGATAAGATATTTTCTGGACCCTCGCCGATATTTTCCCGATACCGATATTATCAACTGAATTTTACAAATGAGGAGAATCCTCCTTGTATTTATATGAAAACATTGAGGATGAATAGACGTGACTGTTGGGCTTCTGAGTCTACATAAGTTTGTTGGCCGACCTTGATAATTTGTCCATAATTAAAATAAATTCATATCTCCATAAATTCTTATCGTAATCAGATGATCTTTAAATCAATCCTACACCTCTCGATGAGAGAAATCTAGGAAAAAATATCAGAAGCCATAAATAAGGTGATCCACATGGAGTTTGGCCCTAGTTGCCAATTTTAACACTCCCCCTCAACTAGGGAGAAATTCATCTGCAATCCGTCAGACCGTCGCTGCTATCCATCCATCAAATGCACTGTCATGTACAGCTTGACCCCACTCTGCTCTGCTCTGCTGTGTTTTGCTCTGCTCTGCTTGAACTATGAAGAAGAAGAAATGATCGAGGATGTATCATACCATCCTCCACTGACCCGAAGTCAGTCTCAGAGTGTGAACCACTCTCACTGATCCCAAATCAGTGTCATTGATCCCAGATCAATGGAGGTCATCCTAGCATAGGGAGTACGGTAGATACAGCGATAGTACTACTATGGTCCCTATCCTCATTTCCCTGCTCATTGATTAGATGAGAGGTACTTCCCATGAGTCCCAGACTGCATGGGTAGGATGCCTCGACAGGAGAACTAATCATCTTGTCCACAAGGGAATGAATCATCCTGTCCAGTGGATGCCACAAAGAACTAATCATCCTGGCCTACAGGAGAACTAATCATCCTATTCCACAATTGCCACAGAGAACGAATCATCCTGGCCCATAGGAGAACTAATCATCCTATTCCACTGTCGCCACGAGGTGTCACAGGGAAAGGTTGAACCTTTACCATGTACATAGTGCACCACCAAAGGATGGTGAGTTGCCCTGTGGTCACATGTCGCTCCAAAAAGTACCTCGCGCCCCCCTGGAGCTCCTAAAGCTCAATATATCATACTTGACCCTCATAAGAGGGTCTCTGAACAACACCAAGTCGTTCTCGGAAAGTCAGGAATTTGACCTTTCCTAGGGGCTTTGTCAAAATGTCGACGACCTGTTCATCTGTACCAATATGTTGGAGCCTTATTGCTCCTCGCTGCACCATATCTCGAATATAGTGGTACCTAATATCGATATGCTTGGAGCGATCATGAAATATGGGATTCTCTGATAAACGGATCCCGCTCTGGTTGTCACAAAGGATCACGGTGGTATCCAATGTAAATCCAAACAGCTCACTGAAGAGCTTTCGCAACCAGACTGCCTCACAGGAGGCCATGCTAGCAACAATGTACTCTGCCTCGGCGGTGCTCAAAGCCACCAACTTCTGCTTCCTGCTCATCCAAGATATCCAGGCAGATCCCAAAGAGAAACAGCACCCGAACATGCTCTTTCGGTCCACCACACTGCCTGCCCAATCAGCATCAGTATACCCAAGTAGTCTCACATCTCCGGCAGTGTATCTCAACCCATGAGTGATTGTGCCACGAAGATATCTCAATAGATTCATGGCACCAATCCAATGTGAGTGGTGAGGCTCAACCATATGTTGACTCAATGTGTTGACTACAAAGCATATATCCGGATGGGAGTTCACCAAGAACATTAATGCTCCGACAAGTTGACAATACTCGATAGCATTTCGTAAAACAGGTCCGGCAATGCTACTGCTTAACTTCTTAAAGTCAAGCTCCATCGGGGTAGTTACGGGCTTGCAGTCCAACATGCCGAATCTCTCCAATATCTTCACCACATATTTTCCTTGAGATAGGAAAATCTCCCCTGGTTTCTGCCAGACTTCCAGTCCTAGGAAATAGTGCATAAGTCCTAGGTCTTTCATCTTGAACTCAGAAGCCAACTCCCTCTTACATTTGTGAACGAGAGGGTCTGCGCCTGTTAGAAAGAGGTCGTCAACATATAGTACCAATATGAGAGGCTTATCATCTATAACCTTAAAGTAAAGGTTAGGTTTGGCTTCACTCTTAGTTAATCCCAGCTTCATCAAGTAGCTATCGATCCTCTCATACCATGCTCGAGATACTTGCTTTAGCCGATAGAGGGCCTTCTTCAACCTGCACACATGAGATTCTAGATCATAAATCTCAAATCCTTCGGGTTGCTCCACATAGACCTTCTCTTTGATCGAACAATGTAAGAACGCAGTCTTGACATCCATCTGATGTAGGTTCCATCCTTGCAAAGCAGCAAGGGCTATGATCGAGCGGATGGTGGTATCTCGGGCAACAGGTGCAAATATCTCGTCATAGTCTATACCTTCCTTCTAGGAGAAGCCACGAGCGACAAAACGAGCCTTATACTTTTCTGCGCTTCCATCAACTGCATGCTTTATCTTGTAAATCCATTTTGAAGTGACAATGCTTTGTCCTAGGGTCTAGGGACCACATCCCAAACATCGTTTTTCATAATGGACTCATATTCCTCAGTCATAACATCCTTCCATACTTGATGCTTGACAGCATCTGTGAATGATGAAGGCTCCTTTTGGATGATCGTGCTCATGATGGTCAGGTATCCTTGATACCTGTTCAGCTTCTTACTTTCACGGAAGGTTCCTCTGGGTGCAATGTGTCCTTCAGCATCATCAAGTGTCCCCCTAAGCCATGAAGGCCTCTTCCTAGAAGAGGAAGGCCCTTGCGGAGGAGGATCAATAGGATCCATAGATTCTTTCGCATTGGGCATCGTCTCATCTTCCTTTTCCTTCGATTCCCCGGTGTCAGCGTCTTTAAATCCCCTTAAAGTAGGAAGATTGTCTACTTCGCTAAGAGCCATATCTTCGTCAAAGGTGACATCATGACTAATCTCGACTTCCCTTTGACCAACTACATAGATTCTATAGCCCTTAGTATTTTCACTATAACCCATGAAGATTCCTTTCTTTCCAAATGCACCCAATTTATTCCTTTTCTCTTTAGGCACATGAAAATATATAGGGCTTCCAAAAATTCTAAAATGAGATACGTCAAGTTTCTTACCGGTGAACATTTCTTCAGGAGTCTTGGAACCCAGTGCTTGATGAGTGCATCGGTTTTGTACATATATGGGGGTATTTGCAGCTTCGGCCCATAGAAACTTCGGAAGTCTTTGATCATGGAGCATAGCACAGACAGCTTCCACAATTGTACGATTCTTTCTTTCCGCCACACCATTAATGCTAGTCTCTTTGCAAAAGTCATGAAACTCATTGGATTCATATTCAGTCCCATTATCAATCCTTAAGGTCTTGATCTTCTTTTCGGTATGATTCTCGATCAAGGCTTTGAAGTGCCGAAACTAGGGCAACACTTCATCCTTCTTTTTCAAGAAGTATATCCAAGTCTTGCGAGAATAATCATTTGTAAAAGTGAGGTAATATAAATATCCTCCCAAGGAGTTCACAGGTATCATACCGGATATGTCTGAGTGAACCAACTGCAATATATCGGAGGTCTTGCTTTGGCTTGAGGGGAATGGTCCCCTTTTGAGCTTTCCTTCGGCACATCTTGGACATACACCTTCTTGCTCTAATCTGAACTCGGGCATCCCGGTTACCATTTTTCTCACATCGGGTAGAGCTTTATAAAGAAGGTGAGCAAACCTTCGATGCCATAGTTCGGACTGAAAAGATGTGTCACAAGACATGACACCCAGCAGACTTCCTCCGACCTAATATAATGAATCAACTTGAAACCCAAGAGTAAAAGCATCTTTAAAGTTCTTTTTCCATACACGTACCTTGCCATCGCTGAAGGCCACCTTGTAGCCTTTGTCTTCCATTGCCAAAATGGACACCAGGTTCTTTTTGAGATCAGGTACATATAATACATCTTGTAAGTGGATGGTATTACCCTAATTCAATTGAAGACTGACATTTCCTATGCCTTTCATGGGATATTTTGAATTATCTCCAAGAACAATTTCCAAGTTGGTTTCCTTCTCTATCAGATTATAGAGAGCTTCTTTGTAGCCAGTGAAGTGCCTTGAGGCAACACTATCAATAAGCCAATTTCCCAACGAGTCCGAGGGAGCAGTAGTAGATAGAGCTGCTGGTAGATAATATTCATCTTGCTTATTGTTAACAGTGTTAGATTCATACTTGGAATTTCTTGCCTTCTTGAATGGTTGTTCTCTTCCTTGATTTCTGGCACTTCTTTTACCTCTGCCATTTGACCTGCCATTCCTTTGATTGTCTTGAGAGGGATTTTGATCATCGTCCCAGTATGAGTCCCTTTTATCAGGGCACTCCCTTGCATAGTGACCCGTTTTATTGCAATTGTAACATCGTCCTTTTCTTCCACCCTTTGGTCCAGCCTTTCCTTTGAATTTAGCCCCAGAATTGTTTCTTCATTTAGCATGAGAAGAATAGGCAGAGGGATGACCTTTAAGTATGGTCATTTCTTGCTCTTCCATCCTTGTTTCTTCTTGAATGCATCTGGCCATTAATTTCTCAAATCCAAATTATGTTATTGTTGAGAAGAGTAGTCCTGAATATATACCATTCAGATGGCAGTCCTCCAAGAGTTGTGAGTGTCATTTCCCTGTCAGGAATTACTTCTCCAATAGATAAGAGATCGTTCTTGATCTCGGTGATCCTTAAGAAATATGCTTGCATACTCTCATCTTTGCCCTTCTTAATTTCCTTCAGCGTATTTCTAAGAAACAAGACTTGATTTGCATCATTAACTTTAAATAAACTCACTAGTCTAACGTAGATTTCCTTGGAGGTGTTCAGCTCGGAAACATAGGCCACCAAGCACTTGTCGATAAAGTCTCGAATGATCTTCCTTGCTTTGACTTCTCCCTTGGTCCATTTGTTCCTAGCAGCAGTGGATGCATTTGATGGAGGCTCAACAATTCCGCCTCTCACATGATCCAACACTTCCTGTTCTTATAATGTTAGATCGAGAGACATCTTCCATTCGTGATAGTCAGACTTCTCACGGAGTTTGTCTTCAGCAGGGAAGTGTGTTTAGGACCCCATGATTTCTTTAAGATAGCCTTGCCAACCTTCTCTTCGGTGATTGCTCTTGCTCTTGCTCTTGCTTGGGCTTTGTCTTCACCTCAACTCTAATACCATGTTAAATTATGGTATGTTCTATGCTTAGAGCAATTTACTTATTTTTCTTCTTATTACCCACAGATTAGCAATCACATATGCATTAAGTAAAGTGCAGATAGAACATTAAATGATCAACAGAAAACAAGCCAAGACATGAGACACAAGATGTGGCGGCTAGCCCAGGACAAACCCCAATGCGGGGAAACCCTTTGATCAAATCTTCTTTTATCTTCAATAGTTCAGCAGAGAGAAATAGTACAAAATCATAATTTTGTAATTTTATATCAGCAATAGCAAACCCTAGATCAGCAAAGTCAAACTTGGTCAAACTAGTTGAAATTGACCTCTAAAATGCTTGGTCAATCTCCGGTCGACTTGTCCTCGAACACCTTGAAGAAACGGCCCTTGAACAGCGCCAAAAGTATAGTCAATTTGCATATTTCTGAAGTCAACTTGCAACCCTAAACTGGGCAGTCAACATCGGTCAAACCAGAGGTCAGATCACCTTGGTTTTTGTGCCAAAAATTGCGGCCTGCATAGGAGAGGCAACCACACCCAATCCGCACTTCTGGATGGTCAATGCTTGGTCAACGCTGGTCAAAGAGATGACCTACTGCCCTAGCATCCTTCTTTCTGCATCTTCCTTGCCCTAGGATGTCTTCCTTTTAGCCACACGTGTGAGAGAGAGAGAGAGAGGCTCCTTTTATGCGTAGGAGAGAGAGAGAGAAGATGAGTGAATGAATTTTACAAATGAGGAGAATGCTCCTTGTATTTATATAAAAACGTTGAGGATGAATAGACGTGACTGTTGGGCTTCTGAGTCCACATAAGTTTGCTAACCAACCTTGACAATTTGTCCATAATCAAAATAAATTCATATCTCCATAAATACTTATCGGAATCGGATGATCTTTAGATCAATCCTACACCTCTCAATGAGAGGAATCTAGGAAAAATATCAGAAGCCATAAATAAGGTGATCCACATGGAGTTTCGCCCTAGTTTCCAATTTTAGCATAAGGGTATCTCTCAAGCCTAAGTCACAAGTAAAGGCAAGCGAAGGACAGAAGAAGGCTCTAGGAAGAAGATCAAAGTTCCCACGCGTGGCAACAGTAGTTGCAGGGAAGTCGAAATTTCATATCTGTAGTAGGAGGTCTAAGTTATTGCAGCAAGAGGCCGAGTTGGTGCGATTGGAAGAGGTTTAACTGGGTTTGGGTAGTACAAGGTTTGCACATTATCTCAAGTGGTTGATCTTGATCTTAGAGGGTATTGGTCTGAGTCATAAGGTCTTGGTATTCGTCAATTGAAATATCTATAAAAAGAGAAGAGATTCAAGGGTTTTCCCCTCAAGAGGAGGGGTTTTGGCCCTGGCTTGTGGCCTATATATTGTGTCATTGTTCTTATTGTTTTGGTAGTTTGATGTTTCTCTCATTATAATAATAAGGAACAAAGCAAATAAGTAAAAAGGTAACACAAACAGTTATCAAGTTGAAGAGAATAAACATATTCATTGCCATATTGAAATCTCAACAAGGCCAACAACAGCACCAATGGAGAGTTTGTTGAGTGGGAACGACCTCCATTGTTAACAGATGGTTATGACGATCCCTTCTAGTATCTTGCTCAGCGTGACCAGGCTTGCTAACTATCTCCAGGAAAGGCTTTCTCATGCTCTACTATTCTACTGTTTTTCTTGTGGTCATTTGTTGTCTCTGTCCACTCAATTTTAGCTACATTTGTTTTCGCTATGGTTCTATGATGTCAAAAATTGGTCTCAAGACTCTTAGGTAGACCATCTAGTTTCCCACTTTAGGGAAAATGGCTCCTTCCAAGCATGCTTTACACTAGGAAGGTTTTTGCAGACATAACGAACTCATCTCAAACACAGTCCACTCATGTTTATCCATGCATGTACTCTATGTAAACTTTTGATAATATAATGAATTTTTGCTTGCTTAAAAAAAATGTTCAAAACCCTTTAATTAATTAATTAATTTTTCTTCCAACAGCTACTTAATTTTTTGCTCCAACGGCTAAATAACCCTAGTTATCTTTAAATTAATTGATCTTGCTCTCTCTTCAACATGAATTTTCAAGCTTACTGTCCTTGAAGATGGATGAAGTGTTCACCCAAAACATTGGACACAATGAAGCATGAATCTCCGATCACTCGCGATTAATCGTGAGTCAAACTTTGCTCTTCCCTCAAATGATCTGATTCAACTTTGGGCAAGTCAAACTTGCGTTTACCGAGTTTTACTCGTGGTCAACACGAGTTTGACTTGCGACTCACCAATTAATTGTCATTTCGGCAATTGAGGCAATTTTCAGCCCTCAAATCGAGCACGGATTTTAACTTTTAGGTTTCCTACATTTTTCGTTGCATGGTTTAGTTAGGTTAAAAAATAAACGTCGATCCGTAACTCACTTCTCACTAGTCAAGCCCACATCTCATACACCGAGGGGCAAGAAGGTAATAGAGGCATCATTTCAGCTTCAGTTTACTCCGCATAATAGAGTCGTAGTGTAATAGAGGCTTAGTGTGTAGTGTGCTCCAATGTTAGCTTCAACATGTGCTCTGCCAAAGATTTCAGTACCAAAGCATTATCGTATCATTTCAGCAGCAATCAAGAGATTTCAGTTACCTCTTTTTCGCTGATTAGTACACAGTATTTTATAAACTTTTAGAAGCATATGCTTCTGGTTCTATGTATTCACTAGTTAGGAGTCAAGACTCAGTACTTTGGATCATGTTTGGACTCATAACATATATGAGATAGTTATTCATTCATGATATTTTGGACATCTATTGATATTATGCATTGTTTGGACATAGCTTTATTGAATATCAATGATAAATGTTTTTTTTAATTCAATATATGTGTATATCTTTATTTATTGAATTCACCAATTTTTTCCTAATCCAATTAAAACTCTTCGCTCTTTTGCCTCACCGATTCCGAGTCTAGTAACATTGGTTGGACATTGCAGTTTCTCCACACAATTTTTTCCATAAATTTTGGCTCCAACATGAGTATATTGCTGTAATGTCTTTAAGCCTTGTTGTTGAATACCCTTGAGCCTTGAAGAATATCTTACCCTTACCTACGGACTGGAGGGTGGAGTGCTTTGTTACATGGTTAAAAAAAAAAAAAAAAACGTATATATATATATATATACAAGAACTGCAAAGGATGATGTTATTTGGGAATGCAATAAATGTTGAACAATTGAAAAAAAAATGGATAAATTGCTCCATTAAATGAAGCGCAGGGTGCATCGCACCTTTTTACATTTGCTATCACAAATGCCTGGATAGCCCATTGCGAATACGTTGAGTATGTCAGATACTTTAAAATGCCATTTGAGTTTGGTTGAGTTACCATCAGTGTAGAGACAACGGGAAAAAGTACAGAACACTGTTAATGAACAAAAAACTTCGTTAAGCATGCAAGGAAACATGTACCAAATCACTTTGAAATTGAAAAAAAAAAAAAAAACTTAATAGGATATCATAACCCACAAGTTGAGCTGATCCTGGATGAAGAGTGATGGCAAATATATAGGCTATTCCCACCACACAGTAGACAAGGGCAAGTGTCACAACATAGTTTTCTGCAAAGCTTGACCGTGGATTGTTGAAAAAATAGAACATAGAAAGATAAACGAGTGGTTTAATCACTGTATTGAAGTGATCAACAGAATCCTTTGCAAGAAAATATGCTAATCTATTCATGCCAGCCGCACTCTCTCTCCAATACTGCAGCCTGTCCAGAGAAAATGTTCTCAATGCCGCTATCATGCACAGAAGAGCTGCATGTCAACAAACAAGAACCCCAATAGTTAAAAAACTCTAGTGTGAACAGTTGAATCAAACTCTAATAATGAGTCGTTGAAAATTGCTTAAGATAAAGAAGTTGAAGACTACTATACAGACTCGTATGACGATACTATGATTAAACAACAGAGATTAGACTATGATCTGCAATGTGAAATATGTACCAGACAACCCAAAGGACAAAGAAGACCATGTCAAATGCACTTAGTATAAGATAAAAATACAATTCCCCTTTAATGTTAATCACATAAGTATGATCTGATACTCACGCATTGCAATTACTGTATATGTGTACCCAACTGTTCCAAAGTTTGTATCTGTTACTTTAGCCAGGATCCCCATACATGCTCCAGCAAGCAATAAAATAAGGTAATCTTGTGATTGTGTGCTGGAGTCTCGGAAACGTTGTTTAGCAACTCTGGCCACAGTAAACAAATACCCGTGAATTAAAAGTGGAGAGTTTAGTAAGATGATAAGCTGTTAACCAAAGAAACATTGGTCCTCAAACTTGTCATATACATCTTTTAGATAGGTTCATTACCTTCTCAAGTAGAGTCTAAATTGTTTGATGAAATTAGGGGTCTGACGATTGGAAAGGTCTTCAAACTTTAAGAAGTTATGCTTAATATTATCCCACTTCAATTGAATGTTACACCAGACCTCTTCCCATAAATCCTCTCCAAAAGATTGGCTTTTCTTTTCTATGTCAAAAGATTCTTTCTTTATTCCCGCATTGATTGTTTCCTTGCTCGTTGAGATACCAGTTTTTGCAAAAGCTTCCTGTAAATCACGTGGGATCTCATATCCCTTATGTTGCATCCAATTAACAGGAAGAATATTGCAATCAAAATTTGGACTTCCTTCTGGCTTTATAATCCCCTCTAAAATGTCCATAAAGTAGTCTGGTGGATTAACACGGTCAGGAAATATAATGCCAAGGCTGGAAAAGTATTCTGCAACTTCATCCACAGGTCCAAGATACACAGTGCATCCACCGTTGGCCAATAGGATTAAATCATCTAATATCTTAAACAATCCATAACTGAAATAATAAACCAAGCATATCTGTTACATAAGCTGTAAATAAAAAAGGAACATTTGGAAACTGGTATTCAGTAAATTCCTAAAAGATCCAAGGTAAGTCAAAAGGTATAAACATGCAAGTAAAACCACAAACTGTGATGGCACATCTATTAAGCTAATATGCTTCAGTACGTGAGAGAAATTAATTGACTGTTCACTTTCACGTTTTCCTTTTTGCTAATTTAAATCATGCCACACTTAAGCAAAATCACATTGCAGTGATGATTATACAAAATTACCTTGGCTGATGGAGTACCATACATATGTTTACTCCTGCTAAAGCTTCTCGGCGAAGGGCCTTTAATAGCAACAGTGAAGAAGTGCTGTCTAAACCAGATGTCGGTTCATCTAAGAACAAAAGAGATGGTTCCATTACCAGCTCAAGCCCAACATTTACTCGTTTTCTCTGTCCTCCAGAGATCCCTCGCTTTTCAACTGTACCAACTAAGGAATCTCGTACAGATTGCAACCCCAAAGCTTCAACGACACGTTCAACAACTAAAACTTTGTCTTCTTTTGACATGTTAACAGGAAGCCTTCATGCATCCCAAAGTTTACCATGTCAACCATAGAAAGTTATCAACTATGAGAAAGATAGGATTTTATTCCATGAAAATGACGTCAAAGCATCCACAAAATCAATCCAGTTGCATTTAACTGAATGCTTGGCAGCCCCATATATTTCCCCATTCCACATTACAAAATGCCCTAAAAAAGAGTCACTGAAACCATGCTGCATATTTATTTTCTTTCCATGTGATTTCAGTTATCAATTGCTATGGCAAAAAACAGTTATAAGTCACGCTCAAGAGTCACACAAACCACTTAGATTTATAAGAATTTATGATGAACCATAATGGTATCAAAGTACATATAAGACTGACCCATGGTCAATTGGGTCTAGCATGAGTGGTTGGCAGAAATGTTGTTATCTTTGCCACCCGGGTTCAAATCCCACTTTGTGGCATGTGCATTATTTGTGAGCTGATTGTTGATTTGAGATCTTTATGAGCTAATTGTTGTTTGGGGCTGAAAAGGTACCAGCAATCACATCCTCACCCACAGGATAGAGAGTGGGAGCTTGGCAACATGGAAAAGAAAGAGACTGACCCATAGTTTGTAATGTAATAAAAATTCAAATGTTTAAGGAAAAACATTCTTCAGTGAAACAAGTAGGTCAGGAGAAGGGAAAAACAGAGACAAAGCTAGGGAAAGAAACAATGTACAGATCAGCAGCAATGGACTTGTCTACAAAATCAGGAGTAGTCTAAGGGCCAATCTAATGCATAACTGCAAGAAAAACATACAAAGCTGAAAAAGTAAAGAACAAAGAGAGAGGGAGACAGAACCTGCATTTTGAGCTAAACAAAAGATTCTCCTCTACCGTCAAGTTTCCATGTATGATATCATCTTGTGGCACAAAACCAATCATTTTTTTGTATGAATGTATTGATGCTGCTTTTCCATTAATAAACACAGAACCTGTCACAACACAGCCCATAGCCTTGCCTGCCAGAGCATTCAGAAAGGTAGTTTTTCCAGCACCGGATGGACCCATAACAGCAGCAATACGTCCTGGCATTAGTTTCCCATTAACATTCCTTAGTATTTTCTTCCCATTCCCTTTAAGAGTAAGGCTAAGATCCCTGAAAGAAACTTCCATTTTCGGTCGAGTTTGAGCCTGATATAAACAAGCCTTTTCAATTACCTCTTCCAATGTCAAGAGGGTTTTCTCTTTCATCTTTTCCTTTTCTATTTCACCATAAGCATACTCAAAAATATGAGAACGTCTGCAGCCAGTACGAGGTGTGTGAGCTTTCTGTTTCTTAACATTGTAAGCACTAAAATCTGACATGGGAGCCTCCTGAAGATCATCTAGTACATCAATAGAAGCATGGCAGATATCATACAGGTCACTTGTTTTTTCAGACAAAGGTTCTATTTCTATGGATGATCCTTGGCGCAAATCACCTTGAGCAACCGATGACAGTGGAAATTTTGACACATCATCAGAGAGGAATGTACCAGGAGCCAACATCTCTTGTTTTTCTACAGGCTCACTAGATTCGTTGCATGAAAATGTACGATTGAACTGTCTTTGAAGTTCCTTTCCCCTTAGCTTTGCAGCTTCTCTCACTAATATCCATCTCTCACGTGCTTGTGTCCTCCCTCTTGCAGAGAGAGCTGCCGCTTCTCTGGATTTGGCTCTTCTTCTTTCATGAATGATAAGAATGTGATCGGAACAGTTATAGATTAGCAGAAACAAAGTTATGATCGCAACCTGAATGTTTATTCAAGAAATAAATTCAGCAATTACAAATCATTGTTAACAGCTCAATAGTACAAAATCTGCTTCACATGTAAAAGACTGAATTTTTTCCATCTTCTATTTCTTTCATTCATATCATATCAAAAACCTGAAAGACCAGAACTTTGAACTAATTTATGATAACAAATGGTGACTTACAATAAGCATGATTCCATAGGCCCGAATGTCTTGGTTAACCGTATTTGGATGACATGATGTCAGTGGATAGCATCCTGCAATTATCAGTGTAGAATATGCAGTCACTCAAAATTGAACAGTAGGCTTGTCACAGTCAGCCTAATAATCCTAAAATTGATTTAGATTGTTATTTTAATAGAGTAATAATAATAAAGTTACTCTATAAATTATGTATTTCCTAGGACATACAATCACCTTCTCAAATCCTTGTCATAGTGATTATCATTGAGGTGTTGGTGAAGGACACTTGTATCAGAGCCATGGTAATGAGAAGGGTTGGTGATGAGAAGGCCAAAGTATTGAATCATTTAAAAAAATAAGACTCCAAACCTCAAGCTTGGATTTCTTCATCAAGCAAGGGAACATCTTCAGAGAGGTGTTTCCTTGTTATTTATCATCAGGAAAAGTGTTATTAATTCTGAAATATTCAGTTTTTTTTAAAGAGGGTTATTATCCGAGTTTAGATATATTCTAGATTTGCAATTCATTGATGATCTACAATTTTTTTCCAAAAACCTTTGTAGATTATAAAGAAAATCCAAAGATCTACAGCCAGCCAGCAGCCCTACATTGCTCAGTACATGATGATATGCAATATTCATCAGCCATTTGGACCAGTCAGACACCTCTCACCATCCGACATTCCTCTTGAAGGAAGGTGGGTCACCATTCCAGAGGTACTTTAACCATCTTGCAATCATGTGCTTTTACTTAACGTTTTGGGCATTATAACATGGATTAAGGGGTGATCTAGATGACTGACCAAACTTGACTATAAACCTGTTCTCTCACTTTTCTAGGGAGTTTAGTATTTGACCATAGTCTAGTGGGACATCCTCTAAGGCCTTAGGGTTATAGGAGGTGTTGATTTTCCCTTGGCACTTTAGAATCAGGTCTATGACTAAAACATGATCATAAACACACCAAAATGCCACAACATAAGCACTTTGCACAGCAGAAAATGTACAACAGTGAATCAATGTAGTACACAAGAAATTTTTGCAAACCAAAAACTTGTTATATTACAACTTTAATACAACAAACATAGGGCTCCCATACCAGGGATCATGGCCCTTACAATTACACTCAATATACCCTTGACCAAGACACACTTGACTTACTTGCTGAAGGGGATCTCAAACCAGCCCTTTCAGTCCACGTACCTTGAACACTTCGCAGGTCCTTTGCCAACTGTACTTTCAGATGATACTACTGCTCCAATACTGCTGCCACTGTTGCTCACAAGAAGGTCTGCAACTTCAGATACTCTTTTACATCTGCTTAACAAACTGCCTCTATCAATCCTCCTGCTGCTCGAAGAAGACTGAACATAAGTCTTCACAATTCTGCCCTCGCACACCAACTTTGCTCCACCAAAGTCACTGCTCTTAGGGTCTGCAAATCTGCCCTCTAACAATAGGATTGGACCTTCAGCACTCACTGTACTTAGGGTTTATCAAATCATCCCGCACACAATCCCTTGACACACTTAAGATGACTGATCTAGGGCATACAACACACAACCTCCTAATAGAGATATTGCTCCACCAATATCACAGTACTAGGGCACATAAACATTGTTGTTCAAAACCCTTGTTCACAAATCTTTCCACGCCAACAATTCATCAAACATAAGATCACAACCATACCTCTTTAAGAACCCGACAAAACTCCCAAAGATCCTCGGTCCTCGTCAACATTTTGACTAAGATTCTCGACCAAATTCACTGATCTCCGTGGCACCACAGTCCGAATCTCCTGCAGCCACCTCAGTCACACTTATGTTTGCGGTCACCTCTCTTGCTGGCCCTAAATCTCTTGCGCAGATCTTCAGCCCCTTATCCTTGCCTTATCATAAGCCTTGCAGCCTCCTATCCAGCACGAAAAAAGGTCTTGACCCTCTCTTCAACTTCAGAAAATGTCACGGATAGATGCACAGAGATGATGCACAATACGCATGCCCAAAACTTCATGAACAAACCTTGTCAAACTCGGTCAGGCCAGAACATAAGACAAGGAATCAAACTCATCCTTCTCTCTTTGCTTACTCGACTCCTTTGAGGTCTATGATCTTCTTGTGAGGTCTTCTCTTGATGAGATTGCACTTGGTGATATCCCAATGAGCTTCATCTCACCTCTATTTATAGTGTCGTTGGCAGCCTCACATTTCAGTAAGGGGTATGACTTTTAGCCCAAGCCAACTTGAATTTAACTTATCAAAACCCACTAACATAAGAAATGAGATTATTTCATTTATCTTTCATTTGTCTAGGGTTTTTGGTTTCTGACCGCAGGCATGACACATGAAAATTTCGGTCATAACCACAAGCTCGCAAGCTCATGCGTGCGGTTGGAGGGTTTCAGTCGTTTTACCCACCACCTGTGAGTAGTATGCATAGGAGAAATTTTTTCTCCTACATGGTCCTCAGTGGGCAGCCAACAGCCCCTTGCAACCCCAGATAGCTCGATGTGCCATTTTCTCCACCACCTGAGCTAGCCATGTGGTCCCTCACCCATCTATTATGAATGTATGTTTGAAGGCCAAAGGTATGGCTTTTCATTGGTATAGTTGAGTTGTTAAAATTGGCAACTAGGGCCAAACTCCATGTGGGTCATCTTATTTATGGCAGCTGATATTTTTCCTGGACTCCTCTCATTGAGAGGTGTAGGATTGATCTAAAGATCATCCGATTCCGATCATGTAGTTATGAATTTATTTGTGTTATAAGACAAATCGTCAAGGTCGGCCAGCAACCAAATAAACCCCACATGTACTCAATGTTTTTGTATAAAAGGAGATGACTTGATAGTCATTTCTACACACACTTCTATATAGATTTCTCTCCACTTGTCTTGGGTTTTAGTAGAAGAGAAATCTAGGAGTGGAAGCCCTAGACGTTGGAGGAAAAGAGGTTGCCCTAGCCGCAGCAAAGAAGGTAGAGCTACACGTTGTTCTAAGGCAGCCCTAACGCTATCCTAAAGGCAGCCCTAAGCGTTGTTCTAAGGCAGCCCTAAATGCTCTCCTAAAGGCAGCCCTAAACGTTGTTCTAAGACAGCCCTAAATGCTCTCCTAAAGGCAGCCCTAAATGTTGTTCTAAGGCAGCCCTAAACGTTGTCCTAAAGGCAGCCCTAAACATTGTTCTAAGGCAGCCCTAAACGCTGTCCTAAAGGCAGCCCTAAACGTTGTTTCTAGGTACAGTTTAGAGCTGCAAAGATGCATGGACAGCAAGGCTACATAAGTGCTGCAAAGATGCACGGACAACAAGGCTAGATAGTGCTGTAAAGATGCATGGACAGCAAGGCTACATAAGTGCTGCAAAGATGCATGGACAACAAGGCTACATAAGTGCTGCAAAGATGCTTGGACAACAAGGCTACATAGTGCTGCAAAGATGCATGGACAGCAATGACATTGTGACATGGCAGCAAAGGTACATGGTGCTGCAAACTCATTGGACAGCACAAAGATGGGACAGTAGCTTGTTGGGACAGCACAATGATCAATGACATTGTGACATTGTGCAGCAGAGATACATGGGACATCTAGTATTTAGTGCAGCAAGTTCATGTTGCTGCAATAGTATGGTACATGGGACAGCAACAACAACAAGGTGCAGCAAGCCTAGTGCTGCAAGCACATTGGGACAGTAGTATGGTACTTGGTGCAGCAAGCACATGGGTGATAGCATGGTGCTGCATTGGCACAAGGTACAACAATGCTAAACACTGGGACAACAATGCAGCATAAGGTGCAGCAGTATGATGTGTACAACATGGTCATAAAATCCAGCATTGTGATGATGGGTGCAGCATGGTGCACTGAGGTGCAACGTGACGACGAGATGCAGCACAATGATAGGTGAAGGAGTCACCTTGGAGAATCAGTTGAAACAGCATGTCTTCAACTGATCTCATGTATCATCTTCTTAGAGATGATCTATTCTCTTATCTATATAAGTCAAAGTGTTGACTTATGTTGTAAATGTACTCTCTCTCTCTCTCTCTCTCTGCTGAACTATTGAAGAACATATAAGAAGAATTGATCAA
>APFE030343575.1:72653-126729 GCA_000404065.3 Pinus taeda
AAAAGTGAGTTATGTCCCCCTTTCCTCACCTTTTTATTTATAAATAACTATAGAAGGCAAAATTGAGCAAAATTGAATATTCCAATTAGCCATGGCTAATTAGGAATATTACAGTCTCCCCCCGCAAAATGTTGCTTGTCCTCATGCAACTGAAGTGATGGATGCTGCAAAATTTTCTCACTCTCCCAAGTGGCATCCTCATCCAGTAAATTCTTCCACCTCACCAAGAATTCCCAGACCGTCCTGCTCCGCAGCTGCCTCTCCCTAGTATCAATAATAGCCTCTAGCTACAACACCAAATGCCCCTCATCATCCGTGGGTGGTAGCTCATCTGTCACTGTCACCTGCTGCCCCAATGCCTTCTTCAGGGATGATACATGAAAACCGTTATGAATCTTGTTGCCTTGGGGCAGCTCCAACTCATACGCAACCTGTCCAATCCTGCGTATCACCTTGTATGGCCCATAAAAGCGGGGCTTGAGCTTCTCAACCCCCTTCTGCTTCAGTGATGACTGTCGGTATGGCTGTAATCGTAGGTAGACCAAGTCCCCTACCTCAAACTGTCTCTCCACCCGACCCCTGTCAACATACAGCTTCTGCTGGTTTTGCGTTGTAGCCATATTATCCTTGAGAGCTCGGAGAATATCCTGACTCTCTTGGATCCAAATCTTGGCTCTCGGAGCCTTGCTAGCACCAAACATCACATCAGCAAAAGAAAAAGGATGATATCCATACAAAGCATAGAATGGTGACATACCAATGGACATGTGATGTGTAGTGTTGTAGCAGTACTCCCCCAGATGCAGCCACTTCAGCCATGATCGCTGCTGCCCACTGACATAGTTACGCAAGTAGCCCTCCATCCACTTGTTAACTATCTTTGTCTACCCGTCCGTCTGTGGGTGATAACTGGTACTCGGTGTCAACTATGTCCCCACCAACCAGAAAAGCTCCTGCCAAATCCCACCCATGAAATGGCTGTCCCTGTCACTAGTGATGGTCTTAGGAAGACCACGTAGCCTGAAGACCTCTCTGAAGAACAGCTCGGCCACCTGCGCTGCTGTGTAGTGGGCGGATATGGCAAAAAAATGTGTGTACTTTGTCAGTCAATCAACGACGACAAAGATACAATCCTTGCCCTGTACCATGGGCAACCCTATGTTGAAGTCCATCGAAATACAATCCCATTTCCCCTCCAGAATGGGAAAAGGCTGCAATAATCCTGCGGGATGGCTCATCTCCCCCTTGTTCCTCTGGCAAATATCACACTCCCGGATATGTTGGAGTACGTCCTCCTTGAGGCCCTTCCATGAGAACCTCTCTCTAATGGCCCTATAGGTTTTCGTAAACCCCTGATGGCCGACCAATGGTGAATCATGTGATGCCTGAAGTATCTTCTTCTTGAGCTGAGATCCCTCAGTCAAGAAGATCCGGTCCCTGTAGTAGAGGATCTCATCGACCACCCTGTACCTATCATCCGCCACCTACCCATCTAGAACCTCACTTACAAATCTGTCCTTGGAGTATTCTACTAAGAGTCGAGCCCTCCAGTCTGTGTCCAAGCTCATAAGAGACAACGTAGCTGGTCTATGTGAAAGGGCATCTGCTACCACATTGTTCTTACCCTTGACATACTCAATGTCAAAGTCATATGCTTGGATCTTACTGATCCACTTCTGCTGCCTCTCCTGTAGCTGTTTCTGCTCCAAAAAGAACCTGAGGCTGTTGTGATCAGTCCTCAACCTGAACCTGTTACCCACTAAATATTGTCGGAACTTGGCCAATGCATGCATAATGGCCAGCATTTCCTTGTCGTATATAGAATACAACCTCTCATGCGGAAGGAGCTTCCGGCTCTCAAAGGCTATAGGGTGACCTCCCTGCATCAACACTGCGTCGATCCCCTCTCCCGACGCATCACACTCCAAAACAAATGGCTGCGAAAAATCTGGCAATGCAAGCACTGGGCAGCTGCTCATAACCTCCTTGAGCCTGTCAAAGGCTCGCTGCGCTGTATCCGACCAACTGAATGCCCCCTTCCTTGTCAGATCTGTCAGGGGTGCAGCAAGATGTGAGAAACTCTTGACGAACTTCCGATAGTAAGTCCAAATGCCAATGAATCCCCGAAGTTCTGTCACGTTCCTCGGCTCCGACCAATCTCTGATGGCCATGATCTTCTCCTCGTGGACTCTCACTCTGTCCACCCCTATGATGTGTCCCAAGTACAACATCTTCATCAACCCAAACTCACACTTGGAGAACTTGGCATAGAACTGTTGCTCCTCCAAGATGCGCAACATTGTCTTAATGTGCTGGAGATGCTCCTCCCAAGTCCTGCTGGAAATGAGGATATCATCAAAGAACACCAACACAAACTTCCTTAAGTGACTGTGGAAGATGTGATTCATTCAGGACTGGAATGTAGTTGGGCCGTTGGTTAGCCCGAAGGGCATCACCAAAAACTCAAAATGCCCATAGTGACACCTGAAGGCGATCTTGGGAATGTCCTACTCCCTCACGCGAATCTGATGGTAGCCAAATCTCAAATCAATCTTTGAGAAGAACTGTGCTCCTCTCAACTCATCGATCCTGGGTATTGGGTACCTGTTCTTCAGGGTCTTCTTGTTCAGGGCCCTGTAGTCAATGCACATCCTCAATGTGTCGTCCTTCTTCTTCACCAACACCACGGAAGAAGCAAAAGGACTCGTGCTCGGCCGAATGTGCCCAAGAGCCAGCAACTCCTGAATGGCCCGCTCAATGTCATCCCGATAGGCTTTGGGATGCCTATAGGGGGTAGTAATCACTACCTGTATTCCCTGCTCAAGCTCAATGGTGTGCTCAAACCCTTGGTCCGGTGGTTGTCCCGGCAGAATCTCCCCAAACACTGTGGCATACTAGTCAAGGATGCACTGTATCTCTGGGTGCATCGTCTGCCCTGTAGTCCCTGCCTCTGATGCACGCAGCTCCACTGCCCACTCTACGTCTCCCTTCTGGAAGACTGCCTCCATCCGATGAGCTGAAACAGTCTGAGACGGATATGTGTGTTGTCCCCGTATCTTCTCATGCCTCCCTGTCTTCTCATCATCCCACTCTATCTCTAGGGCCTTCCAATCTGTCGTGACCTTCCCTAGAGTAATAAACCACTGAACACCCAGTATCATGTTGGTGTTCGGAATATTGACCACGAAAAAGTGGCCAGTCAGTGTGTAGGTGCCCACCGTCACTGATAACTCTGGGACATAACGAGCACACACCATGGTCTGATCTCCTGGGACCAAAACTGAAAATCCATCGAAGCTCTCTCTTTGCATACCTCTCCGCTCAACCATCTGTGCATTAATGAAGTTGTGGGTTGCCCCATTGTCAACCAAAACTAATATTCGCTGGCCACATACTGTCCCCCGTACGCACAGCGTCAAATACTTGGGGAATCCTCGCAATGGTGCAAGGGCCCCTCCAGTAGGTGCAAAAGCTGCACCCCCTGCTGCTGGTGGTGGAGGTGGCAAAGGATCCTGCGCGGCATGACTATCTCCTACCTCCACCATCCTCTTCATCCTCTTCCCTGCTGCTCTCGAAGAAGACCTCAATAAAATGTGCTTTGCCAACAACACATCTATGTCCCGGTGCCCACGGCTCTTGACAAGTAAAGCACAACTGCTTTTTCTTCAGCTCCCTCCTAGCGTCATCATCAATCTGTGCTCGTCCTGGATTCCCCTCTGGAGGCGGAATCCTCACATCCTTTCCCTTAGGCTAGAAAGCCTATCTCTGGGGGTAAGGTGTCCGGGTCCTGGGTAAGGCATCCTGTAAGTCCCGGGTCCTGCTAATAGCATCCTGGAGTGTCGTTGGTCTAGTGGATCCGACTAGACCCCGAAGTGGCTTTGCTAACCCCTCAACAAACATGTAGATCCTTCGTGCTGCGGACAGATCTAGCACCATCGCTGAAACCCTCAAGAAGTCTATAATGTAGGTCTTTGGGCTCTCGATCTGTTTGAGCCTCATCAACTCAACAAAGTGTTGTTCTGAATCCCTCCAGTCAAACCTCTCTATCAATCCCCTGGTGAACTCGGCATATGTCGTCACTGTGGAGTGTCCGAGTGTAACCATCCCATGGAACCACCAGTCCTAGGCCTCACCATCCAAATGTAATGTCGCCACCTTGATGGCCTCTGTCCCCGACATCTGGTTAAGCTGGAAATATATGTCCAGCTTCTCCACCGAAGACTTTTCCGAACTATTTGATGAACCATGAAACATAGGCAAGTGGAATCTACTAGCTGTGCGGTGGGTGTCTCCATCATGATAATGTCGATATCCCCTGTGATGGTCGTGGGGTCTACTATCTCGCTGGAGCTGAACAAAGTCTCTGAATGAGAGAGCATCCTTGAACTCTTGTCCATAGGCCTGGTACTCTGCAAAATAATCGCCCATATGACTGGGCTCTGCCTCCTATTGGGCTCCGGTCCCTGTGTCTGCTCCTAGCAAAGTGGGCATGGTAGACCGTGTAGGGGCATGTGAGGCCATCTGCTGAGTAGTATCACGTTCAGTGGAACCCTGCTTTGGCAAATGGTGGAATGTACCCGATCCCTCACCAACCTGGAAAACCCGTGGGTTCTCACGCTGTCTAGCCTCCACCGCCATGAATCTCTGCCCCATCACCTCGATCTGCTTCGACAGATCCTGCACTTATTTGAGGAGCATGTCCATAAATCTCTTCCCATCCTCATCTGCCATCGGATCCTCCTGCTTTGCGTCCACCACAAGCTCCTCCTGTTCTGTGTTCACCACAGGCTCCTCCTGTTTTGTGTCCACCACCCGAACACAGTCTCCCTCTCCGTAGGTGTTCTCCAACCTACACTCAGTATCTCTGTATTTCCTACCTCTATAACAGATGTAGGGCTTCTCCCCTGGTGTCATAGACTGCTAGCTCCACAGACTGAGCCAGATCTATACTCTAATACCACTGTAATATCCCTTTTCAGGGATATCCCTCAAACACAAGCAAACTCCAACCAGAGATGGACTGGAAAGGCGTTCACCAGATAGGTCGCCTCTGAAAGAGGACGAGATCTGGAGGCTACCTGACCCTTTTCAGACTCTGCCTAAGAGTATAGGAGAAAAACACAAAAGTGGTATAGTAGTCGGGAAGCTCAAAGAGATAAAAATAACAATAGTGCAACATACAATAATGTATACATGGAATATAAGCAGATACTCAAGAAATGCAGAGAGAAATGCTAAGCCATTTTATTATACTTAGTAATGGAAAGAGTACAAGAGGTGATCAGAAAGATAGCACCTCGACTTGCACAAGGCAAGTGAAAAAATACACCCACAATGGTAAGGAAATGGCCTCTCTTTGAACTGCGTCCAAGCTGCCGGAGAACTGTTGTGCTGCTGCTACTACTGGAATCAAGTGAGGATTTGGGGCTGTTCCCCTCCTCAGAAAATGTTGAAACTCTGGAATCAGCCTCTACTCAATAAACCCAGAAAAGCCCAAAAAGCTTTTCTAAAATAGCTGACCCCCAAAAATCACCCCCTTGAGGATCTATGCTATCCCTCAAGGCTCTGGCTGCCACTGAAGAGAATCCTCCAAAACTCTGCCCGAGACTCCCCCAAAATCCTCCAATATGCAAGGGCTGATCCCTTGCTCAATCTCCAAGCTCAAATCCTCCACATAAACCCAATCTGGAGCTCCTACCCAAAGAGACTGCGTCCTCCTCTCTTGAGACTGTGCAGTCATCCAAATGCTCAGTTCCTCCTCAACTCCAAAGATCGATCCTCCTACAAAAGACTAATGAAACTACCTTGCCCGAGCAGGCACTCGAAGTCCCCCGGGGCTAAGGGTGAGATCTCCAAACGAAGACACTCCATGCACTAAACAGTGTTGTAGACAGGCTAAACAACCAGCGTGCTCTAAGTTGAAGTGACTAGCTCAAATGCAACATAATCGAATGCCAAAATGAGGAGGCTCCTCTCTCCTTTATAGCGTTGGCCTCTCTCAAAACCCTAAGGCCCACCTCCTCCAACGTAGCCTCTCTCTTGCCACCTGCTCTTCTCCATCTGCGCAGTCCCTCCAAGTGTCTACGTGGGCCCCCTTCTCTACATGGTCCTTTGGCCCCCTTGGCTCCCCTTTTAAGTTACAACGTTGTGCTACTAAGGAGTGACTTTATTGAAAAAGTGAGTTATGTCCCCCTTTTCTCACCTTTTTATTTATAAATAACTATAGAAGGCAAAATTGAGCAAAATTGAATATTCCAATTAGCCATGGCAAATTAGGAATATTACAGTGGGCAAATGCCAAACATGAACTCTACCCCTTATCCACTGCCATCACCCTAGTTCCTATGGGCCCTAGATGAGCCCCCTCCATCATTAAGGAACCCATGATTGTCCCAACCCCTGGTGGGCGATGAACTACCCCACCTAAAGCGGGTATCCACTGCTACATATTATAGATCATGCTCTCCATCTCCTAGAGCCCCGAGCAATCACGAAGAAAAATCAATCAAAGGCAAAAAGCATATGAAGAAGGGTGGAAAAAAAAGGTTGGGGTAACTCATGTACCATGATTTTCTCCCTCCTACACTCATATACCCAGGTGTGGGCTTCCCTTTTTATAGCCACCCTTGCACCTTGACATGTGGTCTGGATAATTTCCCTAATCCTCACTCCATTCCATCATTATATCATTTGCCAACTACCACTTGAGGGATGTACCATGGACATGTCACCCCCTTTAGAAGTTGAAACCACCTAATAGGGTCCTTGGTTAACCCCTATTGAGCTTGGAGACACTTGTACATGTCAAAGCCCATTATGGAAGGGCATGCCACCATGAAGTGCCACATTGATCGCATGACTTGTAAGCTTTATTACTTGATTATTCTAATGACTTGTTGTATTGGAGGGCAAGGGGATGCACTGGATTGTATGTAGGATTGTAGGTGGGTCTTCATTTGGGGCTTGGTTTCCCTATACGGGGGTCCTAGTCTTCCAAAGCGCCACATTGGCACTTGTAGGGTGAGCATTGAGAGCCATGGGCCTCCATCGTAGTAGAGATTATTTCATGGATCCCCAACACTGATCATTGATTGCTCGTATTCCACCTTTTGGATGAGGATGATGCACCTGGTTCACCATGCCTAGCTAGCTCTGCACTTGCACCATACACTTGGCAGATGTTACAAGGTCTGGAGGAAGTCTCCCGCTGTAGAGGGAGGGCTTACATCACCATCATAGCCCTTACAAATGGTCTATAGGCATTTTAAATACACTTGGAGACCCATGAGGATGTCCTTGTTCCCCCACACCCACTTGGGAGCACCACAGGTTCTTGCTTGGAAAACAAGGGATCAACCCCTTGTCCACTATGTTTGGAGTCCATTTCTACATCATGGCACCCCTTGGACTTCATTAGGCCTCCTCAAAGGCCCAACGACTCACTTTGTTGATCATTCGACCCTTTTGAGAGGCTTATCTTTACATTATTGTGCTATTTGGTGGGCTTGTCACCAAAAGTATTGTTACTATGCACATTATTTTATTTTAAGGGCTAAATTGGGCTAATTTAGCTAAATCGAATTCATTAGAGAGTGTATAAATAGAAGTGAGATGAATCATTTTGACCATCATCACTTAGATTGGGTCTCTCTCTCTTGTAAGATTTTCATTATCCTTCATGGAGGACGAATTTGGATGTAATGTGAAAATTCCTAAACTAAAATTCTATCACTACAGCAATTGATTTATTTCACCTACTTATTATTCTCAATAGGTTATTTACGAAAATTCCTTCAGTAAATATTAAAATAAATTCTATTACAATTATCACACAATTACCCAGAGAAAAGAAATAAATGCATAAGAATCAATCACATCGACACGGTTATTTTTGGACATATGTCCCCAAAAAAACCTAATGCGGGAAAACCGATGCAGCAGATGAGGGCTTTATTAATCTTTAGCAGCAATTGCTTTTACAAGGAATGATTTTACAAAGAAACTGAAAGAAAACACCTGAGACTCTTCCTCTAAGACCATTTGACACTTTGGAGACCCTGCTCCCACTTCTGCGTCACTCTGTTTGACCCAACGTGGCTCTGAGTGGCTCAGTGTCCCTCTACGTCAGCCTGCGTAGGCTCTGTCTCTCCTCTAGACTGTGTCTCTCTTTCTGCATTGTCTTCCACTGCCCCTGCGTCACCTCCTCCTCGATCACTTCCTGCTATTGAAGCCCTCCTCTTCCTCCACCCTGCAACTCCCTCTGAAATCAATATCCTCTTCCTTGAGAATCGAATTGCCTTGAGATACTGAGTATTTGTTGGTGTTTTTCCAAATGACCCTCAAGTCTTCTCTTATACTTTTCCTATTGATGAATCAATGTCCGAGATTAAGTCCCTAATCAACAACTAAGATTAAAACAGACTTGATCCTCGTTTCTTAAAAGCTTCTCATCCTTATCTTTATTAATACCCATTAATATTTCTATTTTCCTAAGTTTAGACTCTGGAACCCATTAAAAATATTAATTATTTTAATAACTCTTCATCCGGATGCAATTTCTCAAAACGATTTATGGGTCTTGGAGATCTCATGTGCCTTAGCATCTCCTCCAAATTTCAAGACTAGAGCACATCCGATGCTACCAAAAATCAACATGTAATGGATGAATTTTGATGTTTGGATATCTCTCTCTTGTCTTGGAGCTTCATTATCGACATAATATGATGATTGGATATACTCTTTTTGTACATGTAAGTATTATTTTCATGCTTATTCTTGTTATTTACTTTACATTGATGTCGCTGGGATTTTCGCTATACTAGATCTGAAATTTACTGGTTTTCTTATGCAAAATTGTGGAAATTTCGTCTCTATAGTGTTGCATCATCTTTTGTATTATGTGTGAAGGGGTGAATGTTCCTAGAGATTGTTCCTATTCAATACATTTTGATAAGTCATCAATTATTGCACATTGAAGTATAAACTCTTCTAGCAGCTGCTCTTATGCACTTATTGCCATGCGAAGTTCTCTACGCAGCTCCTTAATTGGGTAAAGTTCTTCTAAATCACAAATTTCATCTTGACTCCATATTCCCTAAAGGATTAGGCATTGATCCTTCCATAAGGTGATCATTTTCAAAGAGAATTCCTCTCACCTTCCCCTCTCTTTCGAGGGCTAGCCTCCATAGGCCACCCAAGGCCTCAATTTCTCACCATTCATCCATCAAAAATGTTTGATCTCTTTCCCACTACAGCGTTGTTGTGTCTTCTAGAGGCCCTCCAAATTTGAAGCAATTCCAACAGTGGGATCTTGAGATATCCCAAGCCCTAGCTCCAATATCGATTGTTGCTCTTGGTTTCCCTTAGCTAGTGACCTCATTGGGATCATTGCATCAAAATCACTGAAAATTTCTCCTTTGATCCCCTTCTCCCCCTCAATTAGGTCTAGCAAACCCTTGGTTGATCAATTCCATCTCCTTGACTTAATTCTGGGTCCACTCGATCCCATTTGTTCCCACAACTTATTAAAGCTAATTTCACAAAGACCACTTGGAAACCAAGTTTTCACAAGGATTTCTAGTACTAGGAATCTCCTTTACAGGTCTTATCCTCAAATTCTAGCCCTTGAAATCCCTTTGGCCCTTCCCAGAGAGCATTACACCTTGCTTCTCAAGCAAGAAAGCCATACATTTGAGCCTCTATTGTGAATAGGCCATTGGAATCACCTTTCATTCCTCTCATTAACATACTCATTGTTGTGATTCCCATTATACCAAGTCTCCTCCCATTGGTGAAAGTTCGTAAAGAAAAGGGAGCCTTAGATGAGGTGACAGTGGGTTATCACTCCATTGTTGCTCTTGACCTAGTAGTTGCTCTAAGACACCCCTCCTACGACCCCTGCTAGTTTGAGTGATAACAAGCCGCACACACATCACTCTTTGGGTGCGGTTGGGACCTAAGGTTTGGTTTTTCAATTGACCAAATATTTTGCTCGTTGACCGCAGGGTTTGGCAGTTGACTGTAGACAGTGACAGTTGATTACAGGCTTCTGAATTAGGGTTTTGATTATTTCCATGAACGGGTTCAACTTATGATATTGTTTAAGTTGATTTTGTTGGATAGTTGAATGGATGAAGATATGGATCATTGTACTCTCTTTTGTTGAATCTTCAATGACAATCTAATAAGAAAAAGAATTTGAAAGGGTTTTCCCCATAATGGGTTTTCCCCTAGTCTCCGACCAATCTTGGTGTCTATATGTGTGAATGCTTTTCTTCTATTGCTCCTTTATGTTCCGCTGCATTGATGATGATATTGTTCTTTCGATATAGTTTCATGTGTTGCTGAATAATGAAGTAAATCTGAATAATGTTATGATGTTATGGGGTGAATTCTATATGTAAGTGATGTAATGCAATTATCAAAGTAAAGAACAATATAGCCCCAAAGAAAATTTAACATGGTTTCAGAGTTAGGCTAAAAAAAAGTCATTGAAGATCACCCCTATGAAGACACCTTGATGGAAGCATGAGAAGATGGAGGAGACCTAAAATAATTCTAGGGTTTGAAGGAAACCCTAGGCAATTTGGTTATTAGGGTTTGATGGATATTATGAGGTTAGAAAGAAACCCTAGTTTATAGCAACGATTTGAGATATGCACTCTAGAAACCCTAGCATAATCTGTGTGACCATGTTCAAGCACTTGTGACAAATTTGATGTAGCCCTTGATGGGATAGTCTCTATTACACTTGGTTGTTGATGAAGTTGGTTGAAATATTGAAGGCAACATTGTCATATGGATAATGGATAGTCATGACTCTTGAAGGTTGGTTCAAAAGGGAGATGATCACTTCTCATTCAAGATAAATACTCTTTCAAGTTATGTTACTTTTTTATGTCTTTATTTTTGTTTAAGCTTTAATGATTTGGTTATTACTTATACTTCCTGCATGTATATGTGAGTTTTTGGATACTTCTAACCTCTTGATGAGATACGGTAAGTGGATCCTTCTTAAGGATCATTTGAGATGCAGGAATAGATGGCTAGTGCAGGAAGAGAAGAACTAGCGCCGGAAAAGGAAAAGGGGGCACTTGATGAAAAGTTGACAAAGTGATATAGTTGCCTATGTCAAATAACAAGGTGCACAGGTATTTGAATTCTACAAGGTATGTATGGTGCTTTATTTCAATATTATGTTTCAGCAAAAATATTGAATGGTAAGGTAAGCCCTAAGGTATGATGGGAATATCACCCTCACAAATGGCTCATGCATATGAAAGTTTGATTCATGATACTTGTGATGAGATGGTGCACTTAGTATTGGACAAGTGTCTTACATTCTATTAAGTCATGGTAAAGCTGCATAGAAACATTGATTTTTGACATATTGGTGCTCTTGATATTTGGCAAGCATATTTCATTTTAGACATGATGGATTTCCTGATCCCATAAAGAAGGCTAGCACATCGATTCTTATATATGGTAGCTTGATACTATAGGTAGTGTTTGTGATAAGCATGACAACAATAATAATAGAAATGTAACAATAAGATTGTTCCTCAAGATCTCCTTGTTGACCTTGGCTTAGTAATTTCGACAATGTAGTAAACCTGGATGCCCTGACTTGATAGAATAAGCTACGTTGTGTTCATGCTCTTTAAGGTATGATGATACACCTATCAGTTGTCCTAATTATATGACTCTAACCCTTGATGAAAGTTTGATGTCATGTTCATATGTGATGTTGAAGTAGCTAATGCTAACATGTTATGGCCATGATGGATATATACTTTGGAACTTGATATAGTTTGATTTCATGATCTAACAGTTTTGTTGATGCATGACAATACTATGATAGACAGGTTGATAATGATGAAGTCTAAAGTGGTTGCTCATTAAGAGGGAGACTTTCATAAGATCCCTACACCTATTATCATTTGCATTAAATATATGGAAGATTCTTTACTGTAGAAATAAGTTTTCTAGACATAAATAGACAAATATCTGACATTGTTGGTCTGCAACAAGTTCTGTTATGAGAAGAGAGGGTTTCCCTTAGTCTAAGCCCCAACCGCACAAAAGCTAGCTTATCAGTGCGAGTATAGGCCTCCAACCGCACAAAAGAAAGCATATGGGTGTGGTTATGCTTGTAGGTCACAAAAATTGAAGCTTTATGCATAAAAGCCCGAATGCACTAGGAGTATGATAGTCTTACAGATATGGAGCAGACATCAAAATGTCCTGTGAGCAAGGAAGTTTGAATGTTTGACTTACTATAGAAAATGTAAACGTGTTGACTAAACGTGTGTTTGTAGGGGACCGAAATATGCATATTAGCATGTTATTTTGATTTAATCAATGAAGTTAGTATATGACAATATTAGATAACAATTGCAAGGGTTTGACAAGATTTGGCTTGTTGGCTTGACATAGTAAGTATATTGACTTGATGATTGATGATGCTTTAGAAATTTGACATGATGCTGGATGGTTCATAGATATGTTTTGGCTCATGGATTGTTTGAATTCACAATGATAACAAGTTGAAAGTTTTTTATCTGATTTAGTACTTGATAACTGATGATTTGCCTTGATGATAGTGCTATGTGGGCATAATGACTTTCAATGATTAATATTGGGATTGATTCTGTATTGACTTCATTGGATTGGGCACATTAGTTGTAGTATAAAATGTTGTGATCCAATATGCAGTAGTCTCACAATGAATGGATGAAGCTTATATTTATCCTTGGTATATGCATTTGCATCTAGTCACAGAAATGATTTATATTACGATTATGAGGATGGCTTGATAAATTTTGCTAAATAACATTTGTTGACATGACAATAGATGAAATCATGACTTGTATTTGGATATGTGCTCTACTGGTCACCTAGTCCAAAGCGTTTGTTATAGTGATATTGGCAAAAACTTTTATGATTTTGATATTTGTTTGATCTCACATTTACGGCTTCATAAGTTGTCTTAGTTGATTTGATTGCACAATATTGATTTGTGTAAGGATGAGCATATTGGTTTGGTCAAGTGTTATGTTTGCAAAAAGCATTGCATAAAGTAAGCTCCCCGAACCTGCTGTGTCTGCATTGACAATTACCTTGTGAAGCCAGGAAGATGTGTCGATCCAAACCTCTACTTCAAAATTGGTCCAAGGTATGGCTTTAAATTTGGTTTTATATACTGATGTTCTATTGTTGACAGGTAATGAGCCTCTACTAATCAAAGTAAGAGGGAGTTGACCTTCGAAGTTTGAAATGAAGAATCATGGCATGATGAATTACTCTCTGAAATTTGGAAGCTATTGAATCATTGTTCAAAATTGGAAATGCAAATCCTTGGACACTCCGATTGAATTATGCACAGATATTGTTGAACCCGCCTTGGCAACTGACAATCGATTGAAGCATTGATATTCCGTGTGAACACCCGTCCATATATATATGTCTCAGTGAATTCATGATTGAGCCTCTTCATACATATTGAGTTGTCGTCAAGCACACTTCGAGATATTTGCATGAGATGATCAATTTTTGGTCTGAGACATTCTTCGTGTGATATGTGACTACATAGATATACTGATGTTGTTTGGGATCGTTATTGATGAGATAAGCACATCTGGGTGTTGCCTTAGTATGATATCTTCCATGATATTTTTGGATGAAAAGTCTGTAGCTTTAAGCACGACCGAGGTTGAATATGATGTTGTTGGCATAGCTAGCTATGAGGTAGGTTGAAGAAGCTCTTTGGAGAGTCATTTGAGTAGGTTTTGGATATGACAGGGATACATTGCGATAATAATGAGTGGGATCCGATTGGCAGAGAATCACATATATAGCTGGGACTGAGATATCTTCAACTGGTACTATTGTACGAGACAAGCTTAGGCTCGTGGCCGCTGCCTCCGTGAGAGGGAGGATGAATAAAGTATCCATTTAGTGATATAATATTTGATTTGATGTCCTGCATGAACATGATATTGCTGCTATTGTGACATGATGATCAAGAAGGTACCAGATATGAGCACGATGATATGTTTCTAATCTACATAGAGAAGGACTGATCGAGAACACTAAGCCAACTCATCCCCTCTGTCTGAAATCCTAGGGCGAGGAATTGAGATGGAGGGCTAGTGGGGTTGAGGGATCTCTGGACAATAGGGTCGTAGATGTTGCTCAAGTATCAATCACCCATAGGGTGTTTGTGATCCTTGTCTGTTTTGAAAAGTAAGGTATCTCCCCCTATCTTGGTATATGCAGAGTATACCCTAGTGGGCATCATACCCACAAGCTGGCTTGATGGGATTGTCCCTCCCCATCTGGCCAACAGGTTGAGGAGGCTTGGGGGTGTGTGATCCTTACCTTTGGTAAGTTGGGTATTGTTGACCACTCGAGTGGCACATGATGATTATATGAAGACTCCATGCCCAAGGATGATCCAGAGTGTAATGACCCATCTTTAATATAAAGAGCATAAGAATATTAGCATGCATACAATGCATGCATACGATAGCTACATATGCATGTATTGCATGTACTACATTATTATACATATTCTAAATTAACTATAAATGTTGAATATCACGACACTGCTTCAGATAGAAGTTACACCCTCACCCATCACCAAACATATTGCTTAATACGTCATAATTAAGAAAAAAATACCCTAAATAATTTCAATGATATAAATTTAAAAGTATAAAGTAAATATGGTTATAAAGAAATAAATGTAAAATTTAAGTTAATTATAAATATGGTTATATATTTATATATCCCATAATATTAATAAATCATACTAAATTATCAAAATGTGAAATTAAATCAAAATATAATACATATTATAAACTAAGGGCATTTATATAAAACTAATAAAAATCCTCAAGGTAAATCATATACACATGTCAATATCCATGTAACTTTGGATGAATAGAGTCACACGTTACAAAGGGGGGAAGGTGTCACCATGTAGGAAGCAGTGACCGCCAAGAAATGATATACATAGACGGAAGGGGAGCATGAAAAGGGGGGAATATACAGAGAATGGGGAGAAAATAAATCTATTTTGAGGGATGAGCCAGGGGCTCAATTTTGAATTGAAAAATTGGGAAATCTTGAGCTGTTATTGGAGTTTTGGGCACGGGGGCCAGTGGACTTCCATTTCGAAGTCCTTTGGATCTGGGAACCGCAGAGGTTGATCCCAAATAGGCAAGGAGGAATCGGTTGGTTTGGTAATGGAACCAAAAAACTCAGAGCAACATGGACCGACACCAGATGGGAGAATCAGGTACACAATTGCATTTAATTTGATTGAATTAATTTGATAGAATTTTACAAGAAATTTGTCCATCTAGTTGAATCTTAACAATAGTCCTTACATTTAGTATCAGAGCTAGTTTTCAAACCCTTGGGATCTTACAGGCCCTAGAAGTAACTAATCCCTGTAGCTTTGCTTAAGCATCCATTGATTAAATTTAGGTTGCAGGGAAATTAGCTCCATATTGTAAGTCTGTGCATTCTCCTTGTCTGTAGATGATCTATAATGTTCATTAAAATTAGAACCCTCCAGGTATGCAACTGGCAAAATATGAGGTCGTTTTTCCCATAAATGAATATCTTTTGGGTTAATATTTGCAATCCAAGACTGAGGATACTGTTCAACTGATGCCCATAGGATTTTAGGAAAGGCAATATTGCGTTCTGACCCCAACCAGACTTTGAGAACAGAGTCAATTTAATCTTTCTAATCTAACTTTCTACTCAACTTGGCATGGTCCTCTAGGTATGTAACATGTTTTTATTACTGTAATTGCTCTGAATGTAATCCTCGGATTTGAAAAAAAAAGGGATGACTAGCATGCATATCGTAGGAAGGCACTGTGCCATATATAGCAAATTGTAGTGAAAATCTAGAATAAATATATAGAAATAAATATAGAGCGTGTGTATTTATTGGTGATGGTTAGTGGTAGTTGAGGGAAAGTCCTGTCATTCCAGATAGTTGAAGTCCCTTTAAATAAGGGAGGGTGTAACAATCTCTACTACAGCACGTGCCCACAAGGTGACAAATCAACAGCCATGGCTACAAATAATGGTATTCGTATAAAAGCATAAGTGAGACACATGCAGCACAGAGCATACATACAGTCGAGGAGAAATGCATGGAAGCAATGAATGTACAGTGAGAAGAAGAAAGGCAAGGGGATTGAATTGATGAGGATTATTTGGGGATGGCCATGGGAAATGAGCAAAAATAATGAAAGATTGGTGGGTACTATAGAGTACCACTTTCCAATTCTTTCATCATATCATTCGCGTGGCTAATCGAACTCACTACATCTTACTGTCAGATTACAGCAACAACCATGAGCATAGCGAGAACCAAATATAGCGTTAATCGAACCCGTGACATCAAACATAGCGTTAATATTACTAACCACGAGATCAAGAATAAATAATGAAGCTTTTGGTCGGTACTTGGGGGATTGCCATTGTGTCATCAAGGCCCAGACCGTATCGACATGGGTGGAGGGAAAGACGAGACGCACGTCAATTTTCTTCTTTTGTCTAGTCCATGGAACAAATATTCATTGACGTGTGGTAGTGATGAGATACAAAAAAAAAATGTAGAGGAACGATGAGAAGTGCTTATCTTGATTTTAACACTGAATTGAATTATAATGGATGTGAATAAAAAGAGAATTGGGTCGCTGGGATGGTTGACAGAGTCGGGGGTGATGCCCAAGAAACAGAAGGGCATAGAAGGGGTGGGCGTGTCTTCGTTGTTAAAACTGAGGGCTCAGCTCTACAAAACCCAAGAGGAAGCCAAGCGCAACAAGGACGTCGCCTCTGACATTAATTTGCATCACGCAAGGAAGAGGAATAATGCCTTTCACGATATCTTCTCCAACAAGAACTCCGACGTTGAAGATCGAGCTATAAAAAAAAATTGTGTAGAGAAGTTATCGCCAACCAGGGATCTAGCGAGGACCGAATTATTTCTTTCTAAAATTACCTTTCAATCTGCTGTTGTTACAAAGTTTCTTCTGGTTCTTCAATATGCCATCTGATTCACTGTTCTGATTTTCAAACCATATTATTTATTTTTTAATTAAGCATACTTGGGCACTTGGATGTCCAAAGATTTCCTCACTTATCGTTCTTCTGCCACAATAACCCTAAATTCACAAGAGTTTATGGACATTTGATTAAGAGTTGATACTAAATACCGTATAGCATATGAGCCAAGTCTATCTCACCAGTCACCGCACGAGTTATTTAAATACTCTCATACAGAGAGATTAAATTAGAGTAATCAACCTCTGCAAGCCCTATAGTAGAGTGTCAGGTACTTTGAGAAGAGAGGGAATGATAAGATGGTTCGATATTTTAAGAAGAGGGGAAAATATAAGGTTTTTCTCCTTTGGCTTAAGTAAACCTGTTTGACTGGACAGGGTAGAACTCTTAGTTTATAAACTTGGTACTGAGATCACTCAGCTTGATCATGATTTTATCTACAAAGACCTCAATGGCATGGTTAAATACCATTAACACGTTCTCTGCCTTAGCTCAGAGCCATTGTTGCTTAGTTAACATGACTGACACCTGTGAATGTTTTGGTCAATTGCTTTAACTTGATGAGAATGCCCACTAGGTTTTGAATCTAGGTCATCATTGTGGCAAGCATTCTAACTTGCCACTAGAGCACAGCCCAAAAGACTGGTTTTGATCGGTTTCATTAAAGTGATTACATAAAAAAAATACACAGCACACACTCATTAAGAGTTTGTCATACTAGTAATATGTATAATAAAATTACATATGCAAAAAAAAAATATATTATTAAAAGAACTGAACACAGTTAGAGTCATTTAAAATAATGGCCTCCGAGAAAGCCACAATCTTCACACGAACTTCTTTGCAACCGGCAAAGCAAGCAAAGGTTTCCATTAGGCACATGCGATCAAGTATTGGAGCTGAATTCCTTTAATACTGTCAAGAAACAATCTGGATATAGTAGACGGTAATGAGTCCTGCTGAGGTTGAGTGTGATCTAACAAAGATGCTGACCAAAGAGAAATAACTGCATGCTTTTTGAACAAGAGGGTCTAAAGGCTGAACAAGATTTCCAACATCAAGTTGGTCTTCCCATCATGAATTGTCTTTTTCTTGCACATTTTCAAAAAGGGAACAACAATCAACGGTGCTATCAAAGTTGTCAAATGCAGAAACTATTGCGATGACCATTCAATCAAAGGCAGCAGTGAGGATTGTATGGTTGTAAAATTGAAGAAAAAAGATGATTTGAAGGGACATAAACTCCTTTTAGTAAAATTATCTAGGACATTATTTCAACTATTTACTTTATTATTAAAGCATTTGTGTGAAGATATTTTAGTGATTATAATTTTAAAGTATAAGACAATCGTTAACATCAAAGGTATAGTTGTGATATAGAGGTGTCATTTGTCACTTTATTAGTTTTAAAGGTATTTATACTATATCATTATGTTCAACATACCTTTAGAATAATTGATTTGAATGAAGAATTATTCTTGTTCAAATATTGTGGTTCCTATCTTCTTTCAATGTTATTATTCGTTCACTACTTCCTCTAAATCTAGGTCTTGGAGAATATTCAAAACTTGGATTCCAATTGTTACAAGACTTGCCAAACAACATCCTTGGACTTCCACAACTAACAACTATACCTATGTTTAGCTTTAAACATGTAGGAATGAAAGCATATACCATAGATATAAGATCAGTTTCAAAATTATGTTATGGGTTGTTAAAGCTGATACTAAAGGATTTAAATTCAAAAGGATATCTTGAAGGAGTGTCAATGTATATCTTATTACTGTCTACATGGCTCTGTAAGTGAAATCAAACTCTTGTTTCTTGATTTTCTTAAAAAAGAATAGCTTAATTAAAAGGCATTGGTATTGTATTTAGTTGGAGTGCAGAGTTAATGTTGCTTAGACCAGGTTGTGCAAATTTCACTCTGCAAAGTTCTGTTGGATGATGTAACGACCCATCTATAAATATAAAGAACATAAGAATAATAGCAGGCATACGATACATGCATATGATAGCTACATATGCATGTGTCACATACACCGCACTAGTATTATATACTAAATTAACTATAAGTGCTAAATACCAAGACACTTCTTTGAATAGAGGTTCTACTCATTCATCAATATGCTTAATGTATGGGTAAATCTTAAAGAGGACTCTATAAATTATATATTCAAGATTTATTGATAAAATTATATTAATAAATTAATAAAATAAATTTTTAAAAATATATATAAGAAATTAATTAAAAGGGGCTCTAAGTATAAAGTTATAATGTTATATTAAAAAAAATATATATAATAAAACAATGTGATATATTAGATCATAATGTTTATAATGTTTAATGTGATATATTAAATCATAATGTGATATATACGATATAATGTTTATATTAAAACAATATTTTAATAAAAATATAATATGATTTCAAAACATAAAACATATACATTCACGACCTTAAAAGAGATAAGGGAGGAATACGTAAGGGAGGAGCGTGTCACCAGCAGGTTGAGCGGTGGGCTGCAGATGGAAGAGCGGCCACCGCAAAACAACAAGATAAAACCACGGGACAGTGATTTGGGAAGAGGGGAAAACAGGGGGAAGAAATGGGAAGGAGGAACATCATGTACGGAAATCATCCACAAGAAGAGCTTGAGTTGTTCTGAGGTTCTAGGCACGGGGGAACAGTCGGCTTCTATTAAGAAGCTTACTGGAATGAGCAGCTAGGTTCTGCTCAGTTTGGCTGGGTGGATTCGATCTTTGGATAACTGTAGCAGCGCAGCTGGAGGCATCTTTAACCGCAGGGGCACAAGTAGGTACCTCAGCAGTTTTGTTAATTGATTTTGTAAGATTTCAGGAAATTGTTTACAAGTTCATGATATAAATCCCTTGTTGTTTTTTCATCTATTTACGGTCTTTACATTTGGTATCAGAGCCTTTAATCCTCCGACCTCAAATTATTAAAACCCACCTACGTTTTCCTGAATTTTGACTTGAATACTGTCTGTAAATTCTTCACTGCCCTGCCTTGCCCTGCCTGTAATCAAATTATAGAAAGTAAGTTATTCCTTATTGGTTCGTGGAAATCGGTCTTTATGCTACAACCTGACTGTCTAGCAAGACAATACAAAGCATTAGGAGGTCCAGAATCAAAATTGAAGAACAGTTTCTCAAATATCAGCACTACTTTATGTTCTAACTGCTTGATGCAAGGTTCCAGTTCTACCACTATCTATCTGGCAAGTATATAGCTGTATAAACTGTCTTAGCAAAATAACAATTTTCCAAAACATTGCATAATTCAAAAACCAGTGATGTTCAGGCTCACTGTCAGCGTTTAGATTGTCATCGAACTTGGTTGACTGAACAACAAAGGATTGTTTCATTGCTTAGGCTGATGGCTGCTGCACAATAGCATACTCGAAGTGGAATGATGTGCAGACAGTTTTCCATGTATATCATGATGATTGTGCATCTCTCCTCTAAGCTCTTTAAAACTACCTGACCTACCAAATATTGAACTGCAAGACGACAAATTTCCAGAACGTACCCATTTTAAAGGCTTCCACTCAACTGAACTGCCTAAGTGGTCTTTCGGATGATTATGGGCTTCTGCAACATGATTATAATAACTGCTAAAGCTTCCATACCTGTCAAATTGGGCCTCGAAATCATTCTCAGATAATCTCCCAATATCATTTCCAGATGCCCTCCTCTGTGCATCAATTGTGTCGTCCATACTAGAATACTCCACACCTGTGTTTCTTGATCGTTCCTTGGATTGAACTTGATCCCATGAGCTCTCTGAATCAGAAAGTAGATGGGGGAAATGCAAAGAAATATGATCCACTGATTTTCCACTTAAAATATCATATCTAACTGTGGGAAACAAACTTGTGTCTCTAGTGTCCCACTGTTGCAATTTCTGGTCTGTATGAAGATATCTTGAGCTAAGACTTGATTCATGAGTTCCCTGATGTACCTCCCCTTCGCATGGAAACCCGAGGTCTCATCTTCATGCACTTTCTCCCACAAAGGGACATCTGTGGGAGGGCTGAGCGCAAACCCATAGGAAGCATCCTTGAAGGAAAAACTGTGTTTTTCTTCTCGTGAGGCCGCATGGGGCCATGAAAGGCCGCTACTATTGTATTTCGAGAAAATCGAAGTAGCGGCATTTTGAGGTGTCTCAAGACTAGTGACTCCCTCAATGACAGAAGAAGAATCCCTCCTTCCTCTTCCCCTTGGAAAAATTATCTTCTTAGTGGCTACCATCATATAGCTGGAATTGTAACCAACAAACATAAGAAAGTTCTTCTATTTTCACAGTTTACATATCCAAAACTTTACTTTATATATATCCAAGAGTTGTCATAAACAAAATTGTAATTATTTATTTGACTGTCATAAACAAAATATTAATTATGTTGTCTGTCACAACAAGGAGCTTCCAGTCAATGTAAACATCATAATAACCTGTTGAATCAAAACAGTGAAAACATATTAGTGTTCAAAATTCATAGCTTGTGCCCCTAGAAATTCAACATTGATTTCCCTGTAAATTTTGCGTTACAATTAATTAAATCTTATTCTGATTCAGGGGTAATTTTTTTATTAAGTGTTTATGCTTGATCTTCTCCAGAATCAATAACCCTCCTTCAAATCACACCTATTCATCAGAGAAGGAAAATATAATGGAGTTCATAGCTTTGAGATGAAACTCAAAATCAGACATAGATTTTCCCAAAGAATTTTGCAGGAGGTCAAGCCTTTAAATCGATCTTATTTTGCCCAAAACTTTGATGAAACTTCTGAAAACAAAATTGTTAAATCTCTGCAAAGCTTATAAGGGTTAACAAATTAAATTCAAAAAAAAATACGACCCTGACCCTAAAAGGAATCAATCTATGCAAAATAACCTGCAGCTCCTCAGACAATTTTCCCAAAAAAAATGGACAGAATTAAATATTGCAATGCACGGGATAGCAGCTTCCCTAAAAGTTGTCCCAAGTCTGCGAAACAAACCTGCAAGAGAGAACGCCTTTGGCGGAAATTTTTATAAAAGGACACCCTTGGGAGAGTAATTTGAATTTCAGTGCAAAGGGGAGGCTAAGATACTTGTAGCCCTAATAAATAAAAATATATATATTAAAAAAAAAATATAAAAAAAAAAAAAAAAAAAAAAAAACTTGCAAAATTAATACCCAAGCTACAAATAATTTTGAAAGAGAAATTCGAACTTGTAACAAGAGATGATCCTTTCAGATTTGAAGAATTGCAAGGCTTTTAAGCCCACGACCTTCAAAAAATTTATTTTCGACCTACAAAAGATATGACAAACCCTAGTGAAAATCTTCAAAAATTACCAGATTTATGAATAATATTGCAGTAAAAGATCTGATTTTGACGGAAGAAATAAGCTAGGATTCCATATGCAACACAAAGGTTAGAAAATGATAATGAAGTAAGTTTAAACAATCTTCCAAACCCCTGCAGCTACAAAGAAAAGGCCCTGAATAATGTTTATATGCCACAAAATGTAAAGCCAGAGTAAAAAAACAAAAACAAAAACAAAAACAAATTCATAATGGAAAACCCCATGAAGTAGAAGAAATTTCATGTGAATTAAAATCCCATGATATAGAGACCCAGGTGCAATCAGATCTACATACAATTGAGAAGCCCCTGAAGAAGATAAAGCACCTGGAGCAGAAACTCAACGGATTAGGGAGAATGAAGAGGAGGCCCTTGAAAGAGCAACCCAATTCGAAGAGAAACCCTAGAAAGTGAAACCCAATTGAAATCCAAAGAACTGCTTGCTAATCCTATTGAAAACACTTCGCGCGTTGAAACAAAGCAAAAAAAAAAAAAAGAGGAAGTGTCCGACGAGATTCGTGAAATCCCCTTCAAAAAGTCTCAGCACGAAGAACACGAGGAGTCTGAATCTGTGCAATCAGCACCACAATTTAACGAGAATAATGGAGTTGGAAATTCCCAGACTCTGGAAATACTGAATTACTCAACAAAAGAACGTATCCCAGCTGACAGCCCCTGATACGTCATCGTTTTCAGGATCCGAGTATAATGCTGAAAGAACTAATGAAGCAACAGGGAATAGCAGTACTCCAAGTCTTATCCGGCATTCGAGTCGCGCTGTGACAGTGTATCAGACCAAATCAATAAATCATCCGGCCAAAGAAATTAGAATGTATAAGAAACAAGTTTTAAGGAACCATTATCTCAACCATTCACCTTCCAGGTAGTTGGATGACCATGTGGGGCGATCTCTGGAGAGCGAAGTGGAAAGGTCATGGTCCCTCCACATTTCATTTCATATATTCACACATCAATCGAATGGAGTCCACTTGCGAGAATTTTGGTGATTGGTGGCAGTGACCCACAGAGGTCTAGTACGTTCATGACGCATATGCATCTCGTTCAAACCATCGATTCAATCAAAATATTTAATTATCTAAAATATTCATTTCATTTTTATTTTCCTAATGTACAACTTATATCAATAATTATACTTTTATCCGCAGCTTAATTTACAAGTATGGGCAGCACTTGTTGCATTAAAAAGGGCAGTAAAATAACCAATTAAATTAATTAAATAGGGCGGAAAAATAACCAATTAAATTAATTAAAGAGGGCGGTAAAATAACCCATTAAGGATGGGGAATTTAAAAGACAATTTTGTTAAAGTTATTTTTGGGGTGTTTATATGCTAAAATCAATTTTAACTGTCTTCGGCCACATTTTTCCAGTTTTGCCCATAATTTTATCTCTAAAAGGCAATTTCAGCCCAATATGTTCACCATTCTCTGCTCTTTTAAGAGAGTTTGAGCAAACAACATTCACTTTCACCCGTTTCAGATAGACCTTCCTGTTCTTTTATCCGTCCAATGTGCTGTTTGGTGAGTTTGCGGTTAAGGTGAAAATTAAAGAAATAAAGAGCAGAAAACATAGTTTAACCGTACATTCAATATTTATTTGATGTGGGCATGGAGTCGGTGTGTGGGCGTAGAAATTCGGTCATTCTGGTGCAACCTTAAATTGTCGGTACATAATCAACGAGCCGAGCACAGGTACGGATAGAGTCTGGCAATTCTGCCATTTATATTTTTTTGAAGTTTCTTTTCTGACAAAATTAATATGACACTCCAACTTAGAGCACAGATACGGAAAGTTTGTCAATTCTGCATTTCTAATTTTAGGGTTTTACTCTGTCAAAATTAACTTGAGGATGTCACTATTATGATGTTAAAAAGAGGGTTGCAGAAAACTTAGAACGCCTGGCTGAAGCAAACGGTCATTGTTTATTCAAGAGCAATCATGGACATCCATTACTAGATAATGGCCTGTTTCAAAGCCATAGATCAACGCATGAAATTCTCTGATAAAACATCTGCAATCGTCATTCGGATAACTTTGTTCTCATGAGAATTGGCATTATCTATAAAGCACGTAACACTATTATGTAAGACTTGTCAAGCAAGTTATGTTTGAGGGGTGTTTAAAATGGAAACTAAACGTTATAACCTAAAACATGATTTGCCAATATTCATCATTTCAGTACTCACTAGAATTGGTAACAAAACAATATCTAACTAGCTAAGAACTAACAATACATTCACAGTAGTTGCTCAGCACCAGTTTCAGAATAGCTACATGATGTAGCTACAGACAATGTTAAAGACTGACTAGCTCAATAATATTCCTGAAGTCATCACTCCGTTAGATGAATTCAAATATTTTCTTTGGCAGGAATAAGTCAGAGAACAGTTCATTTTCAAACATCCCATCTATTATGAGATCCAAGGCCATTATCATGCCTGTTTCAGAGGCTCTTATGGATTCTTCAGAACATTTCTACAGTACAAGCAACAGAGATATCTAGCATTGCTCCTTCATGAAATACTTCATTTCCAGCAGACTGCTCTTAGTGATAGGTCTTCTCGCATTTGCTAGCTCCAGGTTCCAAACTCATTCCATCATACTTTCAACCTCTAGATGGTTCTGGTCACAAGAAGCCTTGAAACCAAATCTCCATTACATCACACAAGGTCAGCGATGAAGCACAATATCTTCTCTGCCTTGGATGTTAGAAGTGATGCAACATGAAAGCATTCTTGGTTTAGGGATTATCGCTGGTCATCTTCCATCTTATATAATTGTTTCTTAGTGCTTAGTCATCTCTTATAGCCTAATTTCTTCTCTTTCTTAGAGTTGCTTTGGTACTCCCAATATATTCTCCGTCTTTTATCCCCTATTTCTTTCAAAGTTGCTTTAGTACTCCAATGTTCAGTTTATCTTGTATCTAAACAGTCACACTGGCTGTCTTCAGTCACTTGTAGACATTAATAAATAACTGAACAATAATTTCTGGGACTGATTATACATCTTGTTAAATATAACCCCAACTCAAACAATCACTCTTCATTGCAACTTGCCAACTGTTTTTGGACTCGATATTGGTTCTGAATACTTTAATTCCAATAATTTGATACGTTATTTTAATTTTTCCCCTTTTTTAGAAGTACGCTCATAAAAGACAACCATGGGAAACATAAATTTGAGATAATAATATTGATGTTGGATTCAACTTCCAATAAGATTGGAGCATGCTTGAAGAATTCTTTAGAATTCCAAGTTCGGTTAGACCTTTGGATAATAGCTGGACAGAATACGAATGTATTTGGCGCAGACTCACTCTTGGTTTACACAGCTTCAAAACACTCATTAGCAGTGTCCAAGATGAGCTCATACAGCTCTCGTTGACAAGAAGAATAGCTACCACAAGGAGGCCATGTCCGAGTCAGGTCACTGACATAGCCATTGACTTCACATCCAACAAAACCATCTCTCCATCTTTATTTGATGTTATTTCTATAAATAAACATGTTTGGATTGGAGGAGAACGGGATTGGCTGTCATGTACACACCCTGTGAGTTGTCCTTCTTAAAGAAAAATCTCGCATTTCTTGAGTTAAAGCTATGAATATTTCTATTTGACACATCAGAACTATACCATCCATACCTCTCCATTTGAATTTTGTGTTATTAGGTAATGTACCTTCTATAGACAGACATATAATTGAATAAGCATAATACCTCCTATCAATATCATCATGGAATAGGTGACCACTATTCAATATAGAGAAATCTTCATTGACAATTCTTCAATTTTGCAATGGTAAAAAAAAAAAAAATTGTTTTGTGACAGAGCAATCATGCAATTTACAGGCTCCTCCTAATATTCTTCATAACATCTAAGCGTTTTTGTCAATGTAAAATATTACTGACTGCCAGTATAGATTTTGAAACAATAAATTTTGATCTGTTTGCTTCGAAAGACAGATTCGATAGATTTTCAGTCTGCTTAGAAATCACTCTGATTCAGAATATTCTCCTTGGCAGCTTCCATCTTTGCCTAATTACCGATACCCCTACATAAATAGGCAACATCAACAAACAAAAAAATATGTCTTCTGAGGTCGAGTGACACCCCTTTTAAAATTACAAACTCTCTTTATTCTTATTCTCATTAATAGAGAACATGAACGTACCTTACCCAACCAGAATGCAATTGTATTCCATTTTAATATAATATTGATGGATAGTTCCTCTTCAACTAAAAACTCTTACCACTATAGGTTACCTTTGGATTCCAGTCAACTTCTCACTTCTGTTAATGGAAATCTAGATATTCCACTTTTATAGTAAATTTCCATTAGAAATGGCACTTGTGCAAAATCTCTATTCTCATCACGTTAATAAGCATATAACTGTATACTATATTATGGATCTACTACTATTTCTAGTTTTTCTATTATTTACCACCCCAAATATGCAAATACAATCAGAAAAGCTGAGAAGAAGCGTATTCAGATGATAGGCTAGTTCTTTCTTATGTAAATAATGACTTAACCCAGGATAATGATTATGATATAAAATTTTACTCTTGAAAGAAAGCAAAAGAAAATTATAAATTGTCGGTTGATGTCCTACCATCGCTGCTTCCTTGATATCCTTTCCAAGGTTTTCAATGATGAAGTTTTCCTCCACATTGTGTGTACTCGGAGTCATTTCAATGTTATCATTTGTTCACTACTTCAACATCATTGAACTTTCACAGCTAACAGCTATACCTATGTTTAACATTAAACATATAGGAATGAAAGTCATAAATTTCATGCACGATCAATACACGAAAGAATAATTTCCAATTATTATGCTTAACATTGTTGGTGCATGGACACTTATGTAAATCATGACTTATTTAGGGATGTGATATTTATAATTTTTTTTTATTTTTTTTTTACATATCAATATGATTGATGAGATAGAAATCAAAGAATAATTACATTTTAATATGAAAGTCAATGGCATGAATAGAATATGGCAAAATATGTTATGTAGTTGACATATGTGAATTATACATAAGTTATTTTGAATATGTTAATGCACATTTTATAAATGCATGGATAAGTGTATGATTGCAGATAATATCCGTTACCAAATGACCACATGATGACAGAACCTCAGAACAATTAAGGCTCGAAGAGATTCTATGATAGGGTATTAACCCTAATTCTACTGGCAAGGGTGGAGGTGTTGCCCACCGTTTATCCTCTGAACCTTGGAGTCATGGGAGGACTGTGCAATCACGCTCCTCTAGACGTGTGATGATGATTGTCGGATACCTACTGGGAATCAGGTTGGTATACCCGACGCTGTCACCCTTAGAGTTTATGAATGGTTAGGTTAGTAAAATTGAAGCCATGGCATACACCAGTAGAGGACGGATAGGATAAGAGTGGAAGAGATTAGGAAGGATAGGATGATTTTAGAATAGCTTGGGAACCTGGTTAGGGCAAGGCATGACCATTAAAATCATAAACCTAAAAATATTCAAAACACCAATTTTATAGTCTCCTTATATTAAATAAGAATTTAACCTCGGTTTACAATCCTAAGAAGAATGTACTAATTGCTATCATAAGCAATCAGATAAGATAAAAACTCTAACTTCGGGATGAAGTTTTCTGAAAGGGGAGTGTATGTAACGACCCATCTATAAATATAGAGAACGTAAGAATAATAGCAAGCATACGGTACATGCATATGATAGCTACATATGCATGTGTCACATACACCACACTAATATTATATACTAAATTAACTATAAGTGCTAAATACCATAACACTTTTTTGAATAGAGGTTCTACTCATTCATCAATATTGCTTAATGTATGGGTAAATCTTAAAAGAGGACTATATAAATTATATATTCAAGATTATTGATAAAAATTATATTAATAAATTAATAAAATTAATTTTTAAAATATATATAAGAATTAATTAAAAGGGGCTCTAAGAATAAAGTTATAATGTTATATTAAAAAAATATATAATAAAACAATGTGATATATTAGATCATAATGTTTATAATGTTTAATGTGATATATACAATATAATGTTTATATTAAAAGAATATTTTAATAAAAATATAATATGATTTCAAAACATAAAACATATACATTCACGACCTTAAAAGAGATAAGGGAGGAATACGTAAGGGAGGAGCGTGTTACCAGCAGGCTGAGCGGTGGGCTGCAGATGGAAGAGCGGCCACCGCCAAACAACAAGATAAAACCACGGGACAGTGATTTGGGAAGGGGGGAAAACAGAGGGAAGAAATGGGAAGGAGGAGGAACATCATGTACGGAAATCATCCACAAGAAGAGCTTGAGTTTTTCTGAGGTTTTGGGCACAGCGGAACAATCGGCTTTTGTTAAGAAGCTTACTGGATTGAGCAGCCAGGTTCTGCTCAGTTTGGCTAGGTGGATTCGGTCTTTTGTTAACTGTAGCAACGCAGCCGGAGGCATCTTCAACCGCAGGGGCACAGGTAGGTACCTCAACAGTTCTATTAATTGATTTTGTAAGATTTCAGCAAATTGTTTACAGGTTTATGATATAAATCCCTTGCTGTTTTTGCATCTGTTTACGGTCTTTACAGAAGATTTGCAATAGCAACACCATTACTACTACACACATTATTGATCGGAGTATATCTTGCAGAATGGTGCTATCCCTGTCACATGAGAAATATCGTTTGTGACTAATAGGATTTTGTATCATTTTCAGCTGCTTTTGATATTTTGTTGATTTAACTTGAAGGAAAGTAATGTGATTGTATTATTATAATCGGCCGCAGAGACAGTTGAGTGAATTTACAAATCCTTCATAATAAACGTTGAATGAAACACGGAATATAAGTCGAAATGTTCAATAATGCAGAGCACTTTCTAGTGGCGCTATTGTATAGGAGTTAATATAAAATGGAATGGTTGATTCTAGAAGGCTAAGATTATGTAGTTATATACCCCGTTAATAAAATTACTATTGAACCTGAAAATCTGCTAATGTCATGTAAATCATTACATCGACAATTCAAAAAATCTGTTGTCAACATTTACTTTAGATACTTAGAAATTGACAAATGATATGGATATCAAAAGCTAGTGCATGACACATGGAGAATATGGTGTCCATCGTCACTCCCTCTTAACCAGGGAGACATAACCACAATCCTTAGTTGGTCTCATACTTCATCAATACATCAGCTACTCGTTCTTCCGTGGAGATATAGTTGTAGTTGTAGGGCTCCTTTCTCACATTACATCGTACCTAAGCTTCGACCTTTCTGGATGTCAAACATCTTTCGGAGCTAAATTCTTTCACATTCTATCTTCATGACAGGGTTTCTCGGCTCCTAACAGCATCTCATCATATCAAACTTCGAACTTTCTAGATCTTTGACAATCTTCATGTTGTTTTGTCATCAAATGGTTCATCTATCATTTTCAAGGAGCTGAGCTTCCTCACAGTTGTTAGCATGACTTCTATTCTTGATAGCACAGTTTTGCCTCATATTCTTCAATAATTCATATCAGCTTTCTAAATATCGATTTTGCCCTTATGCTCTTCCAAGCCATCAACAATGTTATCCACACAATTCATGTGTTCCAGATCAAACCACGTAGTTATAGGTCCAACAAATTATTTCAACTGCTATATTCCCAACCTCTACATATTCTTCTGTAATATGTCTTTCTAGGGAGCCAAATCCTATCTCAAACAAAGCAACAATATTGGAGTTACCAAATCACAATGGCCTCAAGTCAAGGTGTGGAATTCTTTATGTCAAATTCTGCTACTTGCTCCCTCTGAGGTCAACATACCTTTGCATGGTATATCTCATAATGCAACAGAGTTATGCTTTATGTTCTTCAGCTTTCAATCATCAATTAGGAACAAACCAATCAGCAAGCTTTAATATCGTATCCATCAAGGTCTTTACAGTTCCCTCTTTCCAACTAAGGTGAGTGAACTTCTTGTCCTTTAATTGACTTTCTTGATGCAAACTTCTAACTGCTCCCTTCTAATTCATCTTCATGTGTTGCCACGTTCTTTAACGTCTTCCTTTTGCTAGTCAAGCTTTAGATGAATCTTGTCTTGACCTACAACCCTTATGAAAGAACAAAAAGGAAAAGTACAAGGATGAAATAGCAATAGTAATAACCAAGATGTAGGGTACTTATCATTTTGAAGAGGGTTAGCTCCCTCTTAATCTTGGACTTGTTCACCACCCTTGTCTCCATATCATCATGATGTCATACCTATCAAACTCAAAAGCTAGATTCTTTTTACAGCAAAAACAATTAGTTAGGGTTTCCTTTTCTAGGGTTTTCCAATCCAAGTTTCAGCTAGGGTTTACAAACCCTAGATACCAAAAACCTTCAAGATGTTACAAATTGTAAGATCTACAAACCCTAGATACTTTGCGATCATCAAGATCTACCATGCAAAGCTTCTACAAGTATATTGCAAAACCCTAATGTATTTCATTTCTTGATCTCAAGACCTAACCTTCACATTCAACTAAATATTTGGATTGCTACCATATCAACAATTATATGTCACTGTCTTTGATCTATATCTATGCAAACCCTTTATCTTTCAAATGACCATCATGAGCTAAAGAACTTGACACATACAACAATTATACATATCTTTGCAACTTTACCTTATCTCTTCCTTGCAAAGATCTAGTTCTTCTTCAAGTCCCAACATTCTTCAACAAATGTTTATTTTTAACACAGGTGCTTTAGTTCTTCATCCTTTAGGCTAGGGTACGATTCAAAGAGATATTTTTGCAAAGTCCTTTCTCACAGTTCTTCAAGATCTCGGCCTTCATAATTCTTGTCCCTTCCTCAAACAAGGTGACTCAATTTGCAACTGTGTTCTAATCTTATAAAGTATTCCTTTTAGGTTAGCCTCATTGATGGAGTAAGCCCTCCTTCTATGTATATGACTGCTTCTCATAGTAGTGCTTCAAAAGAATCCATATACATTGTTACTATTCTTTACAAAATTTTAGTTAGCTTCGTGGTGAAATCCATTATATGGAAACAAAGTTTCATACTTTACAATCCATCATTGTTATACTTGGGATACTGCCAAACTTCATTAGATCATTGTCCCTATATGAAGATCATTGTTATAGATCATTGTTAAAGCATTTTCTTACTACTACCATATTTTATTGCAATATATATATGCATTACGATTGTCAAGAGTATTGTTTGGAGATGTCAAACATTATTATCAAGATACTGCCCAAGCGACCCACCGAGTATCATACCACAGAGTATGGTGCTAACCAAAGATGCAAGTCACCAAAATATTGTGAGCCATTGAGCAGTTATGTGAACCATAGTAATACGATGCTATGAAGTATAACAAAGTCACTGTGTATAATAGCAGTCATTGTATAATGATGCCATGAGCGATGTCAAAGTGTAATGATACCAAGAGCGATGCCACCATGTATTATGTGATGTCAATGAACCAAATGCGACTCATAATAATGGATGATACGAGTCACGGAGCGAAGCCATATATGCAATGTCATACAGATCAATTACGGTTGATGCCAAAAACCATTATAATATAGAGAGAGATCATTGTGTATCAACATGCAATGTCACTGCCACAGAGATATATGAGATGCCACTGTTTAGAAAATGTGAATTGCATGATAAAAATTCCACAGAGTGCGAGTTATGTTACAGAGTATACACAAGCCTCTGAATATTAATTGTGACCCATGGTCTATTGCATACCACAGAGATCGAGCCTCAAAGCATATTGCTAGCTAATGGGAGTAGACAACGAACCATAAAATGTGAACCACCACAGATATACAAAGCGAGCTATCACATCGAAGTGTCAGATGGAGAGCTTGTCATATGAGCCACAAAGAACTTTAATACAAGCCACAATTAAGAAGCGTGTTGTAGATAGACAAGTGCGAGCTTCAAATTATAATGTGAGGAGCTTGTTATGCAAGTTGTCTCAGAAAACAAATGCGAGCTTCCTCAGGAAACAAGTGTGAGCATAACCATAAACCTTAGCAAATCTCCTAGTTCGGATCTTCAAGCGTTATCACAGGTTCGGATCTACAATACTTTCTAGGGTTACTGCAGTGTTTCTGTATGTCAGAGATCATCTCTTTTCGTTTAGCTTGGATACTAGGTAGAGAGTAGATATTGGGCTGATTTGTCAAGTTCAGACATTCAATCTATGATAATGATTTCGAATGCCAACAAAATGTGATCTTCAAGCTTCCTTCCTCTTAACCTTAGCTCTGATACAATGTTGAGAAATCAAGTTGATTGCATATTAGGGTAGATTTCTCTTTCTTTGATAATTGCTTGTGAAAGTTGTTGGCTTCTCAGTAATGCTTATTATGTTTTCCTCATCAAACAATTACCAAACATACAAAACATGAAGATCACGAGAAACAAAGAACACAAGATATAGGTTCCAAGCCAGGGAGAAAACCCCACAAAGGGGAAAACCCAGAAAAATGCTCTTCTTATATAATCAGATCAAAGTGAGATATCCAAGAATCATGACCATAAAAAGATCCAAGGCTCAAGATGCCAAGTCAAGCCCTCCTTCCAAATAGAAAATCAATCAACAACAACAGACCAACAACATGTACAACATCAAGAACAAATCTTCAGTAAGAGATGTGCCAAGGTAGAACTTCCTCAGATCCGAGTTCAAGAAGAAACCCTTCTTTCAGACTTCGGCCCTCCTTTCTTCGCTATCCTTTTTTGCGATATTTCAGAACAAATCATACGAATTGCTTGTGTCCAAATCAATTCACCCTTTATTATACTGTCGAAAGGGGTTCAAATAGACATGCCTTCTAGGGTAGGGCCAACTTGGCATCTAGAGACAATTTTGACCCAAATTACATATTTGAAAATCCTTTTTCCAGGCTATAAATAAGCCTTTGACTTTGACCAATACAAATAAAAATGAGCATGAAGAACATGCTTAAATATAATAATAATTTGACTTAAGCATGAAACCCATGCTTGAAAATAAAATTCATTTTTCTTCTTTTTGTTTTACATAAAATATACAATGACATAAGTACAATGATAATTATCAAGACCGAACCTAGTTACATTTTCCAGCGAGATGGAGGGTTGACTTGGCACTTGGGTTACTAGTTATTTTGACTTGGATTTCTCTCTTGTTGACAAAGATTCTAAAAGGAAAGGATTACAGGGTTTCCCCCTTGTGGGTTTTACCCTGGTTGCTAGCCTAATTTCTAGTGTCTCTAGTCTCTTGTGCACTATGATCTCTATTTTCTTGCATAATAGAACATACAATTGCTTAATGACTTAACAAAATGAAGTGAATACTAAAAAGGAAATATATATACTAGTCACAAGTAATTATCATGATCAAAAATTCTAGATTGAACTTGAATTTCAACACCCTTCACACATGGCAACGAGTAAACAATGTGAAGCAACTAGAGGAGATCCACACAACTAGCAAAGTGGAACTCGTTGCCACCTACAACAGACTTGATGCCACTTGTGAAATTCGACCATCCTTGGGATTCCCTCCTCTTTGCGACTTGTTGATGCATTTCTTCTTGATATTGTCCCCCATTCTTGTATAAAAGCCCTTGCTCATTGCTCAAGTTGGTGTTGGAAAGACTTGAGCTTGGGGATAGTCTGCTACTATTTTGTATTATCATATTGTTCATGAATATAAAGACTTTGGAGGTCCATATGGTACAATTGTGGTGATGTGATTCTCGATTTGAGGTAACTTGTATTTAGTCCATATTGTTTATTGCTCTCAATTTATAAGCTTGGGCCCAATTAGAGGCAGTATTGTCCAGACTCCAAGGGGAAGACAAGTAAGTACTTACATGCTTTCTTGATTGGCTTGTAATTGTTGGAAATATAGTAGCCATGGTCGGTATTCTTAGCTCTTCGTAGTTTCCCTAGGCTAAAAAGAGAAACTCAGAGGTAGTTGTTACCCACCACTTCGTGGGTGATATTCCCAGGAGAAATTTTTCTCCATGATGAACCTCAGCCGACAACCAGCAACCTCCTATTAGCTCGTTGTGCCATTTCTCTGCCACCTGAGACAGCCATGTGGTCCCTCACCCACCTGTATTGATCATATGTTTGAAGGTGGGCCTCCCGAATCTACAGGTATGTCTTGTCATTTGGTAAGTGAGTATTGGGTTTACTTATCATGGATACTTCTGGGTATGGATTGATGGGGGGATTTGGCGGATAGGGTGGGCTTAGTTTGTGCTCTTGTCCCCCTGATCTCTTTTGGATCTTACCCTTGGATCTTAGTCCCGTGGGATCTCCTTTATTGACCATTTGGTTCTAGGGCAGTACTACTTGAGAAACCTCGACTTTGGGTGTGTGTTCCCACTCCTTTATCCGCATATATTACTCCCTTTCCACTCACTAAACCCCATTCATCATTTCTCCCACCTGGGTCCACATTTCCATTCTAGGTCCACATAGGGCCAGCCTCCCTATCCCCTTGCCCCCACCTTGGGTCAGACCTAGAATGATGCCCCGGAGGTTGAAGTAGTTAAAAGAAAAAGAAAAAAACATAATTGGCCACATTTAACAAGAAATTGTACCACAAAATGCTAAAGATGGTCGGGACAAAATAATTAACACGTGGGCAAAAGCCAATACATGAGCTCTACCCTAATCCATGGTCATCACCCTGGTTCCATAGACCCTAGATGAGCCTCCTTTATCATTCAGGAACCCATGATTGTCCCAACCCCTGGAGGGCAATAAACCGCCCTACCTAAAAGGGGGTAATCACTGCTATATCTTACACATCATGCTCTTGTTCTTTGAGCCTCCAACAATTAATTAAAGAAAAATCATAAAAGGCAAAGGGCATATAAAGAAGCATGGAAAAATCAAGGTCGGGGCACCCCATGTACCAAGATTGCTCCCTCCTGAACATTACATACCCAGGTGTGCGCTTCCCCCTATCTAGCTACCCCTAAGCCCCAATATGTGGCCTAGGATTGCCCCTCTCATTCCCTACTCAATTCCACTTATTTATCACTTGCCACCCCCATTAGAGGGATGTACCTTGGACATACTATCCCCTTTGAGCGCTGAAACCACCTAATAAGGTGCTTGGTTAACACCCTTTGGAGCTTGGAGACACTAGCACATGCCAAAGCCCACTACGGAAGGGTATGCCATTATGAAGTGCCCACTTTGTTATCCATGGTTTGTAAACTCTTTTACATGATTATTTTAATGACTGGTTGTACTGGAAGCCTAGGGAACACATTGGATCTTATGCAGGATTACAGGTGGTTTCCATTTGGGGTTGGTCTCCCTATATGGGATCCTAACCCCCAGAGGTCTACATTGGCACATATAGGGTGTGCATAGAGAGCCATTGGCCTCCACAGCAGCAGACAACACTCCACGGATCTTCATCAATGCTCAAAGACTACTAGCAATCCACTTTTGGGATGATGGTGATATGCTTGGTACATTATGCCCAGCAGGCCCCCACAGGAGCCCCACACTCTTGGCAAGTGTCCCAAGACTTGTACGACATCATGGAAGCATTCATTCCACCACTCAGACCCTTGCAGAGGATCTACAGGCATCTCCGATTCATATGGAGACCCATGGGGTCATTTATGTTCCCTCAGACCCACTGGGAACACCACAAGTCTACTACTTTGAGAACAAGGGGCCATCCCCTTGTCCATCATATTACGAGGAATTTATTCCTCAGTATGGCACTTCAGGACATTATTAGACCTTTGGAGGGCCCCACGACATGTACATATTATTATTTGGCCCCTTATGAGGCTTATTTTTCCACTTGTGAGCTAGTTTGGTGGGCTTGTCACAAATAGGGGTTTTATTTGCACATTATTTTATCATTAGGGGCTAATGTAGGCCCATGGGCTAATTCTAACTCCTTCGGAGGATATATATTGATGTTAGATACATTCATTTGGATCATCACTAGACTTGAGATCTCTCTAATCATAGAGAACTTCACAATTTTTCCTTGGAGGATATTTTTAGAGATGGATGAATTTTGATGTATGGATTTGGGCTATTTTTCTTGTCTTGGAGCTTTGCCTTGCAAACAAAATTTTGGTTGGATATAATCTATAACATTGTAAGTAAATTTTAACATTGTTATTCTTGTTGTTGCATACTGCTAAAATTAAGGCTAGTTGTTGCATAATTGAAATGTCGAATTAAGCATGTTTTAGCTAATTTAATGTATGGTCCAATGTTATATGAATGAAATGTCCTAGAGATTATTTGTCTCGATAAGCTTGCATCATTTGCTTTTAAGTATAAATGCTTGAAGGTCACTTTTCTTTTCTTTCTCTCAACATTGAATGAAGCTGACTTTTCGGGCCTCCTTGATCAAGAAACCAAGTTCTTACTCATCATCATCCTTGACTCCATATTCCCAAGTGAATTATGCATTGTTCCCTAAAAAGGCAAGTCATCTCCTTCACCTTTTTCACCTTTTACCACTTTTCCTAGGTTTAGCCCTCAAAGGTCACCTAGGGCATCAATTTCCCGGGAATCGACACAAGGAAAAAATTCGATTGCCTATAGGCTACTTTGTTGGTGGGTCCCCTCCCTCTTCTCCAAATTTGAGGTAATTCTAACGGTGGAATCTTCGGGAATCCCAAGCCCTAACTCTAGGATAGAATTTTCCTAAGCATCCCCAAGGCTAGACCTCAACAAAACAATTCAACATTTTGAAGTAAATATTCTTGTTTGGTCCTTTCCCTTCACCTTGTCCAGGATAGGAACATCATTGGTTGTTGCATTCCATCCCCGAGCTTGGGTTGGGTCCACTTGGCCCTGTGTGGTCCCACTTCTCAATAAAGATTATTTGTCAAGTACTATTTGGGAATCCAAGTTTCCTAAGGATTATAGGGATTGATAACCTCATCTATAAGCCTATTCCTTCTCCCTCAACCCTCCAATCCTCACCCCTTGCACCTAGAGAACCAAGTCCCTTGCTTAAAGAGCAAGCAAGCTAATTCCTCACTTTATCCTTGGGAAAGGGTTTCCAAGGTCACCTTCCACCTATCCCTTGGCATATACTTTACGAGTGATCCCTACACTATCGGGACTCCTACCATCAGTGAAACTCCATAAAGAGCAGGGAGACTTAGCTGTGGTGACAGTGGGCTAAGCCTCCATCGTTTCCCTTAACCTAATAGTTGCCCTCTTAGGAACCCCTGTTAGGTCCCCTGCTAGTTTGAGTGGTAACAGTAACCACAAACCACTTGGAAGTTGGTATTTAGCCCTTCCAACTTCAGAGAGGGCTCTCTCTGTCTAAAATGTTCAATCACTTGGATATTAGGCTAGGTATGGTGCTCAATTGGGTATAAGTTTTAAAGGCTTGCTGGCAGGAAGGAAGACAGATCCATTGGGCATGGAGTCATGTCAAATTGATTATTTTCCCCTCGAGGGGGGTTTTGCCCTGGCATAGTGCCTATATCTTGTGTCTCTTGTTTTGTGATCTTCATACACACATAATATGGTAACTGCTTGATGAAAGATAAGATAATAAAAAAGTAAAAAAAGCCAACACACTCACAAGTAATTATCACGAAAGGAGAATCAAACCCTAATATAACTGCTTTGATTTTCCAACAGCACGAAACCAACCCCTTGATGCTTGGGACTTTACATCATTTGGGGGTGCTTCTCTACTACACTAACTAAGACTTTACATCACTAATTCTATTACTAAGGTTCATTCATAAGATAAAAGTACATTAAATAAAATTTGATGTCGCAACTTCTTGTTTGCTCCTACAAGGAGGCATGTGTTTCCATTGTAACTATGTTATTTAGGAAATAAGAAAGTACTCACTCTAGAGCTGAAAGAGAATATTCAACAAAAAGGTTAAAATGCCATGACATCTAGAAGCCAGTAGTAGGGAAAATGTAAGGAATCCAATTTTCTAAGGTCTAAATATATTGTCCTAAAACGGATATTGCCACAACATGCTCATTAACCAGATTTTTATTGTATGCATTTATAAATAAGATTTCACTGATTGGTCGCCTTGTTATATACACAGTTGAATGTTCAAGAACAAAAGTGTGGAACAATGTTGGATATGATTTCAACAAATATATCACCGAGGGTCTGGAAAGAAACTTATAGCAAAAATCAAGGCAAATATCAACAAACTTTAAAATATACAAAAGTATTCATTTTTTTTTTCAACTTTTTAAACATCTAAAAGAAACCCCCTCCCTCTAGCCCTTTTATGAGCACAGGTAATAGTGAGTAACCCCTTCATTCTCAATCCCCTGGTTTCCCTCTTCAAAATGAACAAAAGCATCCAAAAAAATAAAAATGTCCTGAATCAACCAATATTTTCAATTGTCTCCTGATATATTGTGATATTTTCAAGATATCGCAACATTTTCCAAATTTGAAAAATATTGCGATATAGTAAGGTGATAATATTGCCGCTTTGGAAATCTCCCAATATATTGTGATATTGGTGATATTATTGCAATATTTGCAACATAGTCATGATTGCTCTAGGAGAAGAGAAGACAAAGGCCAACAAGAAATCCAACACCTACCAAAATACTAATTTATGAAATGCCAAAATGAATTTCAGAAATGGGAAAATAATGGAAGAAGATGTATGCTTTGTACTAGGGTGATAGGCATAGAGTAGACGGGAAATGTTGGATTCCAAAATTTGGAAAGCCTAACATTGGCCCTGAAGAATTAGAATGGATTGCATAACTAATTACAAAAATAGTTGCACAAATATAGATATAAAACATGTCTACTGTAAGATAATTGGAAGGATCTCCCTTGCTTTATGAATCTACAGTTCACTTACTTTTCTCTGAAGTAGAGCCGAGTCTGCAATAATGTCTGCATAAATCAAACACAATATTGGCATTCATCAGAATCTCATACAGAAAAATTATTTCCTTCGCTGAACTAACACTAGGATACCATGGATAAAACATTTCCGTGAAGTAAAACAAATTGCACAGAAGAACTTACTGGACCTGGAAACTATGTATCTAAGAAATCAGCTATACGCTCTAGGCCACAAAAAACCATCCTTTCCATTCCTTTCGAGTATGTATCCTTTCCATTCCTTTCGAGTATGTATTCAATGAATATTCAGTTGGTATATAATAAGAGATATGAAGCCAAAAGGAAAAAACAGTACCCACTGCTACAAGCTAATTGTTGAGTAGTAGTTGAACAGTAAAATCCAGCTGAGCAGAACACATTATTTTTCTTCCCGACACCAACCCATAGATCTGCCCCTCCACAGGTGTGATTGTCTTTTCCAGGTGGCAATTGGTAGCCATATCTTCCAATACATTAAGTTTTGCAAAGTTAGAAGTTACCAGAAATTTCAAATTTGTCATATTAAGAATTGACAATAGAGATAAAAAATAGTGACCACTGGAGGATCTCAACTTACGGGTCACATAAGCCAGTTGAAATATTAAGCTTGCCTTTTGGACAGTAAGCACCTAATGGACATGCTTTCCTCAAAACCATATGCACAATCACTATTAGCGAACAAAATAAAAACAATCTCAATTCTTCAAAAAACATTCAAACTACAATTTCATGGTATAACAGGAAATTCTCTTAAATGAAGAAAAGCAGTCTATCAAAAAATTAAGACCCTCCAAATATATTGGCAGGAAAAAAGCAATCTGCCTATTTGTTTCTTTGCATGACCTCTGCTCAATGGGAGCAGCAAACATGAACTAGTTAACCAATGACGTTTGATAGGAGATAAAAAGAAATCAAACTTGTTATGCTTTTAAGCACACAGGAAAGATGCAGATATAATTAGAAAAAAAAATCATTTAAAACATATGCTTTTACTATAATGAAGTCATTTGATATAATGGGGTTGATCCCTTTCTATGTCATTTACTAGGTAGTTGTGCTCCTAGTACAACCTAAACTACCTTATTTACTGATATCTGCTTCTCAATTAATTAGTCACTATATGAACATGACTTTTACATTAGCAGACAAACACTGTTGTGGCATTATACTCCAATAATCCCTCTTAACAATACAATATCAAGAATTGCAACAAAAACAGAATGAAAAATTATTCTTTAGTAACTTCACTCCACAGTTCAAAATCATGTGGGGACTTCATCAAGTTGTCTCATCAACCTCACAAGGGCAGTATTCCCAAATTCCCCAAACTCCGAGAATTCTCAGAGTCATGAACCATGCAACTCTCTAAATCCTGAGTTCCTGAACTCTTGAACCAATGTGAGTCCTGTTACCACTCAAGTCAACAGGGGTACATACAAAATTTGGCAGCATTTTATCACCACCATTGTAAGCCCAACGTCACAAGTCAAAAAGCATTGTAACAACCATGTGAGGTTTTGTATGAGGTGTCCCAAGCTTGTGTCTTGTTCTGGGTGTCTATAAGTTGAACCACAGCTGGTCCCTTGTAGTTCACTTCAGGTGCCTCTCGTCCTATACAAGATTGGAAAGCCTTAAGTGATCTTATTTGAGGACTCATAGTTTTATGCGAACATGTTTTTGTAAGGGTGATCACCAGTGTATGGGCTAGTCCAACCCGCACCAATGTGCACCATTGTCTCTACCACATGGTTAGCGTTTATAAACTCTGTACATGGCCTTCACTTTGGTGCAGTATTCCTCAAACAGCTCTCATGCATGGTAGTCTCATTTTTGACATCTTTCACATTTCCCAAGGCAGTAGACAATTTCCAATGCAAAGTGGTCCTGTTGTCACACAGAATGTCTAGGCACCGCAACAATGGCTCAAATCGGGGGTTGTCACCCTGATCCCCAATCTCACTATTTAAGTTGTCTCCAAACCGCAGGCTAAGGGGGGTAGACCCTACGAAAATGGAATGAAGGAGAATTAGTTTGGAACCAACCAGTTCGGGAGACACAGTGAAGCGACCAAGTACTTGTTTTATATTTAGCAAGACTTATAGGATTCGATTAGATTTAAGCAATTGATACCAGTGCCTTATGGAGTCAATTATCTTGCTAGGAAATTTAGGACCAAGTAATTGATTTGTAAGTATTTCTTGAATGAATAACTATCTTATATGGAATGCAGATCCTAAAGCTAATGTGAGATGCAGGAATCTTGGTAAATTTTAGTTAAATGCCTATCTAAGTTTTAACTCTTCGATCCTTTCTATATTGAGCCTGATTTCGTAGTAATTGGCTGAGAGAAGATAAGGTGAAGCACAATAAGATGTGATTAACGATATTTCTCCTGAAAATCTAACATACCCAGTGCCTTCGGCGCTGCAGAGAGTTGTGGCTCTGACGACTACAAGGTCACCGTTTTAAGTACTATTAAAAGCAAGCTTCTCAAGCTAAGATGGATGGGTACCTATCGTTCTATCGACCAAGCTTATGCTTGGAAGTAAATTTTAATTATGCAGAACTAACTTAATATGCAAATGCACGAGATGATTAGAAGATGAGATGAAGTTAGATTCACAGATTGAATGCGCTTATGCCACGATCTGCTTCAAAGTTATAAGCCAAAAAAAACCTTTAATCACACAAATAAATATTCACCTCACTAGACAAAAACTCAAAGATGAACTTCACAGCAATATCACAATATAACGCCCAATTAAACCACAAGCTTATCACCTTTTAATGTGATTATAGCTCAAAGTGAACAAAAGCTTCTTCACAATTTAATATCAATGCCAATTATATAAATGCTCAACCTCTCAATCTAGGGCACAAAAGATATGCAATTTACCACAATTCCATGAAAGAGTACTTCATAATTACTTGAAAAATTCAAAAAACATTAATATTCAATAAATATCCAATAATTCAACTAATTAAACCACGCTTAGAATTAATTAAATGGCGAGCAATCTCAATAGATGTCAAGCATAAAAAACACCCTTAGCATGCAAAAAGACTTCAGCAATTAAATTTCAAAATTTAATACCATGAAGAACCATGAAATTCAAATGTTAAATACCTCAAACAATTCCAGAATTAAAATGATTTTTCTTAAGTGACCCCAATCTAGAAAATTTCTTGCTTTCCTATAGTCAAACTTTAGAGATTAAAAAAAAAAATATATATATATCTATATATATATATATATATATATATATATATTATTTAAATGTGTCTTGACAAAAGAGAAATTTAAAATCTTATAACACCACAAAATTTTCCCTTTAAAAAAAATTGAAGCCCTAACACAAAAACGCCAAGAAAGAACTTTAGATAAAAAAAAAAAAAAAAAAAAAAAAAAAAATTATTCCTTCAGCAAATTTAATGTGGCGAATGTAAAAGTTAAAAGGCTTAGTTAATTAAATTTTTAATGGGCCAAAGGCCACATAAAAATTTTAATTTGAAATATTACGCCTTCTTTTAGATTTAATTCTTTTTTTTTAAAGGTTAAAAAACACAAACGAAAATCAAAAAAAAATTAAAGCTTTCTTTTGTTTTAAACAAAATCAAAACAAAAATTAAAAAATGAAAAGCAAGCTCAATTAAAAAAAAAAAATGAATTCTTTTTTTGTTTTATAATTGTGAAACTTTAACCCTAACAACACAAAAGAACTAAAATAAAGAATGAAAAGAGAAATCGGAAAGGTAAGTCAAATGTTTCTATGCAAGTAAGCTCGGCAGATGAAGGAGATGCAAAAGAGGAGTTTGTAGGTCAAAGGAGCAACAACTGGAAGGAGTCCTTACGCAGGTCTGCAAGTCGAGGGAGACTCGACGGGCAAACAAGCAATGGAGGGAAATGGAAGAGAGATGCGATTGCAGGCTCGAGCAGCGAGGGAATGGAGCTGGAGCTCACACAAGAAAAGGAGAAAGGGAATGCAGATGGTAGCTGGCAGAAAGAAAAAGGCAGCACGCAGAGAAATGATCAGAAGCAAGGGAAGGAGAGTCCAGGGAACTCGAACAAAGAGGGGAAGAAACACAAAGGAGAGGGAGCAAGGAAGAATATAGAAAAAACGCAGAGGAAGAAGAAAAATGTAGCGGGAGAGGGCTATGGTTTGGCAGCAGAAAAAGAGGAGCAATTTCGAGAAGAAAAGAAAGGAAAACACAGACAAAGAGAGCAGTGAAATTTTAAAGGGCTTCAGGGTAGCCAACTGTAGCCCAAGAACCTTAAAACAAGCCCAAAAAATTTTAATTTCAAACCAATATATTTTTGCTTTAAAATTTGCTCTCAGAAGAACCTCAGATCTGAATTTGAAACCCTCGGACTGAAAATTATTTTGAATAATGTCCCTGCAAAATGGTATAGAGGCTAGATCTTGCCCTCCAGGGTCTAGATCTGGTTTCAAATTAAATTTCTCCTTCAGATCCACACCTGCAAAACAAAAACCAAAAAATACCCAGATCCCAAATATACAAAAATGAATAAAAACCCCAAAACCCAAGCTAGAAAAACTTCAGATCTATACAAAAAAATTACAGATCTATGCACAAAGGTTGCAGATCTATCAGAGATGAAGAGTATAAGTCCAACTCCACTCCCAAATTTGAAGATCTAAGGCTCTTCCTAGCCAGATCTATCAAATTTTCCACAAAATATTTTAAAGATAAATTTTGAAATTTAGAGAGTTACTAGCCCAAAAACATCCTACAGGAATAAAAAAAAATTAAAATAAATAAAAATAAAAAATAAATAAAAATAAAAATAAAAAACAATAACGCTAGAATAAATCCTGGAGCTTATGTGAGGTAGGCTTTTCAGAAAATATATGTTGAAAGTTGGTTGGTCCAATCGAGGACTATCCCCAAACACTCAATGAAAACCTGAGAGATCTTATGCAAACACTAAATCAACCATCAAACCAAATAGAACAACAATAAAATTCTGAAGAAATAGAGATACCTGCTACTTCAATCAAAATTAAAAATGTTACCCTAGATCCAACAAACTGAATAAGGTACCTGTATTCAGATTATTCTAAGAGAGTTATTGATTGATAATTTTCACATAATCTTAAGCAAAAATTAAAACAATATTACCATAGATTCATGAAGAGGAACACTACTGCAAGTTGAAACCCCAAAGACTTTTGCATTTATTCCAAAAAAAGTATAGAAGAGAGCTTGAGAGCTTAGTACACGATTCAAAGATCGAATGAAAAGACAGACTGACACCGACCTCTAATTTATAGGTAACATTTCCAACGGCTAGTTGGCTTGATCCCTATCAGATTAATCTCGACCGTTCATAAAGATTTAATTAATCTTCAATCATCATTGTCGAAATTATTTAAATTTTTAAGGAAAAATCGAATTTTTCATTTAATTGATTTTTAATTAACTCAAAATTAATTATTTGAATTAATTTCCTCAAAATTTTGACTTTGAATCAACCACCAAGGCCAAAGGGTCCAAAATTTCTTGATTTCTTCAATATTCCCTTGGGGAGAGACCTCCAAAAATTAACTTCTTTAAAACCCACGAATTTCACCATTGGAGAATTTAATTTACCTATGACAAAATTAATTAAATTTCTGGCTTAGGATTTAATTTAATTATGCCAAAAAAATTAATTAATTGACTTATGAGAGGATTAATAATTTTTTCAACCCTCTAGTATTTAGCCATGGTGTCTAATAATGAGAGACCATGCACTAAATATTTTTTACATGAAGGGGGAACACTTGTTCGTTATAGACCCTCAACATTTACCCATTTCTGCGACACAAAATATGATTTAGTAGACCAAGCAATCTGTAATAAAATAATCTAGCCAATTAGCTAGCACTATTTCCAAATTATTTTTACAAGGACTCGATAAAAAATACTAGGACTCACTTAATATCTTGACGACAAAATCCACCCTAACTTTGGGGTGAATTTGGAGGAGAAACTTTGCCGATCATTTGTGTCTAGAGAGACACAGATGAATAAGTGAGACAAAAAACCTCCTAAGGTAGACATCGTCATCAAAATACTATGCTTTCCTAGGTTGTTACATACATGATGGTCTTACTAAGATCATTTACATTATAACCATGTAGAATGGGTTTACATCTTTAACAAACTACTAACTGATGATGAAATTTAAATGATGCGAACACTAGAACATGATAGATCATTTTTGCGAAAACATGGGTGTACTGCTATGGGGTCGTTGACACAGAGTGGTCAACATCTGGCTCTACTTGGGGACACTTTGCTTCATCGAAGGAATGTGAGAATCCAGAATCTGCACCCCAACAACACACAAAATTACATAAGTGGTGTCTGTTGACCTCTACCGGTCAACTACCCATGCAGTACACCCCCTATTTTTTTGCAAAAAGGGGCAGCACCTGATCAGCGTGTCCGTGCCATCCTGCAGTCATTAGCAGCTTGATCAATCTAATTGTAAACCCAATCTGCATGTATTAATTGTAAATAATCCTAGCAGATGTGAGTCGTGTTGTAAATTGCCTCGGTGGACCTAACTTTCCTATGATAATCTATGTCCCGGAAGGTTTTTCGTCTCACCGATCCACGGATCGGCAGAGTTTTCCTTCAAACCTGACCCCAAAGCCGGGATACATTTTGTCATTTGAATTTTAGGAGAATCCTAGTGTGTTGATCTGCTAGATTATAGTTGTGTCGCAGAACTGGGTGATTTGTGAGGGTCTATGTTAAAGGGGTTTTTCTCCCTTAAGATGTAAATTGTTAAAGTCATGATGTAATGTGTTCTGAGGGTCGAAAAATGTTTTAAATCCCCTCATGAGTCCTAAGTCCTAGGTCCTAGGTGATGTTTCCAAGGGCTTAGTTCGATGATCCATTTTAAAATGAATTAAGAAACAAAAAACGAAAATTGCCCTTCGTTTTAGCCCGCCTTTCATCAGTTCGATGGTTTTTGTTCAAGTAAGAGCTGCAAGGTACGTATGGTAATTTGGATTAGTTTGCGTTGGTAATTCTGTTAGCGTAGGCATTTAAATTCCAAGATCGATTTTTTTGGGTTTCGTTGATGCAGGTTATGGTCATGCGTAGGTTTTCTTTTATTTAAAATAGCAGTCACGTATTTCAGTTAGTTACGTTTTATTTTTTTATTTATTTTTTTTATTTTCATTTTTAGTTTTAATATCGTTCATATATATGTTTAGTTTAGGTTTTATAAAAAATATAAAACAAAAAATCATTTTTTGTTTCATTTTTGTAGATTAGATCTTATTTTATTCAATTTAGATTTTTTTTAAATTTAAATTTTTTTTTACCATAAAACAAAAAAAAAAAAAAAAATTATAAATTAAGTAGAGGGTTTGAATTTTGGATTTCGTTTAAATAATTTTTTTTGTTTTACTTTTTTTAAAAAATAAAAATAAAATAATAAATAATAAATAATTATAAATATAAAAATCAATAAAATTTTTTATTTTTTAGGGTATGTAGATTAAATTTTAAAAGTTTGTTTCGAGTCAAATTCTTGTTAGAAAAGCCAAAAAATATAAAATTTTTGTGGAAAATTATTTTTTGCATGATTCAGTGGTTTTCAAATATTATCTTTCATGCTGAAATCTGGGATTTTCAAGTCGAGACACGAAATTGATATCTGGTTTATAACTTACGATTCTTGTGGTGATTTTGAGCAATTTATCTTGTCGAGGTCTTCAGTTGCTGGACGTCGTTTTGGTCATTGTGATTTCACTGGATATCTTGCATTGTTCAAAGTTATTAAATTGTTAAATGATCGCTGTTGTACTGTTAAATAATCATCAAGGCACTGGTCTGCTAACTAATCAAATCATTTTTAGTGCTTATCCTAAATCGTGTCTCATGTCTCCCAACCAACTGGTCGACAGTTGGTCTTCAACATCTCACAGGGTCTACCCCCCTTAGCCGCGGGAGATAGGCTTAAACGGAGGGATCGGGGATTAAAGTGACAACCCCCGGTCTGAGCGTTGTCGTGTCAATTTGCGCGACAACAATACGCAAGCATCCCGCAATCCTATGGTATCCCTTTTATTCTTTATAGGGAACCTGCTTATGTACCACGTGTGAACAAGCCTGGACCATGTTATGAGACAGGCGAGGTCGAGAAACCTTCGCATATCCTCCATACCCAGGAAATCTAAATCCTCAAGCAGCTAATCTCTCAAACAAGCAAAAAGTGGAAGCCTAAGAAAGAATATAAGGTTGGGGATTTAGTCTTGGTAGATAAGGATCCCTTACATGTGAGGATTCATAGAAGGGTTGGGGACGACTATTACTACATTGCTAGACTTAACAACGAACTTTGGACTGAGGCAGTCAAATTAAATCATATCACCTCCTTCCTTAAGACTTGACATTGTATCATATGCATGGTAAAGTAGGATGCATTGCATGTTGGTTTTTGCATTAGAAATAACATCATATGATTTTGCTCAGGGTAGATAGATGCATATTTGCATATTTTATTTTTTGTTGATTTTATGGTCTAACATATTAGCATGTATTATCATGAGATGTCGCAAAAGCATGTTGCCCCGTGTTTTCCCATCTATTATATGTGCAGGCGACAGGTCTACAGTAACCAAGAGATTGTTTGAGTTCTCGTGACCTCTCGTTCGAGTAGCTTCGCCTCTCTTTGCTGCTTATCTTGGGTCCTGGAGAAGATACTCCAACCCAACTATCCGTGATCCTCACTGCAATAACTCACTGTCGAAAATCTCCCTGCAGCTCCTCTACTCTGCTTCAGAAAATCGATTCTCTGATCTCTCTTTTTGTGTTTTCCAAATGACCCTCAAGCTCCCTTAAATAATCTTCTTGTTGACATTCAACGACTCAAATTAAAAGTTAATCAATGGCTAAGATCATTTTAGCTTGATCCTCATCTTCTTCTAGAAGTTACACCCACAATAAGATTAATACCCATTAATATTTTTAATTTCCTAAGATTATACTTAGGGTCCCATTAAAAAATATTATTTATTTTTAATAAAATTGTCCTTGGGTGGAATTTCTCAAAACGATTTCTAGGTTCTTTGGAATGCATGTGCCCAAGCCTCCCTGCAAAATTTGAGGCCTAGAGCACATTCAATGCTACCCCAAATCAACACTTCCTCTTAGTGAGGAATGTGCTCTAGCAATATACGCTGCTGCATACTGCTCTGACTTTGAAGCATTGTCCTCCGCACCGCTGATGTTTGACATGCTGTCCACCAACTAATGCGTTGTTGCTGTAATTGTGTTGTTGCTGACACTGCCACTGCCAACAATACAGCTGTACTACCACTACCTCTCAAGTGCTGCATCTGTGCTGCTACTAGCACTGGCACTGGCCACTGCTACTGCACTGCAAATCGTCGCTGCTACTCTATCAACAATGGAAAAACATCCAAAATTATTGAACTAACTGTGTTCAGTATGATACCAGGTGGATGTTGAAGCCTGACTGCTTTTAGTCTTTGCACTGACCCTTTGAATACACTGCGCTGCTACTAACCTTTGCTCTGTGCCATCTGCACTGCTGTCAACTCTGCTTTGCGTTGCTTAGACTCTGGCGCTCCTAGCCACTACAACTGTCTCTCCGACACTCCTCGACACCAACTGACACTAGTCCATCCTGCTACCACAAAACTGGGCTCCTGTAACAAGGTATTGATCCAAGAGGTGAACTCCTCAAGGATCTTGCTCATCTGTATCTCTTTCGAATTACAGTTCCAAGGCAGCCCATCTCCCTCCTGGTGGTATCTCGGCTGTCATGGAGAACTCTTCGATTTTCGTGGGAGTAGCCTTTAGATCTGGTTTCTCATCTTTGTCCTTCTTCTTGAGACACCTGAAGCAGTTGATCTTCGAGACGCCTTTCTTACGTTTCCGCTGCTCCTGCTGTCCCTTCAATGCGGGGGCTTCATTATCCTCCTCCTCCTTGGGCTTCGATCCATTGCTGCTGCTTCTTCCATCAAGTTTGACCTTGGCTAAGTCTCTCCTCAGCTCATCTTGTTTTAGAGATGCCCACATCCCATCCCAATTCAACAATGTTGCTCTACCCATGATATTCTAGACAAAGACTTGCCACTCATCAGAGACAAAATTGAGGGCTAGTCTAACCAACTCTGAATCCTGAGTTGTATGCCCTGCAACAGAGAATTCATCATGGGTCTCCTTAAGATTCGTGAGGAATGGATCCACACGCTTCCCCTTCTGCATCTGAGCAGATCTTAGCTTCTGCTCCAAGTATATCTTCTGCTACTCGGAAGAACCCTGATATAACGTAGACAATGCGTCCCACGTTTCCTTAGTAGTCCCTCTGCTAGCGATGTGATAGACCACATGATCCTTCACTCCGTCAAAGATCATTCTTTTTGCTTTTGCCATTTCAGCTTGATACTTCTTCAATGGATCTGCATTTGCAGGCACAACCACCATGTTGTCAACATATGTCTTGAGGGCATGCTCATCTAGAAGGAATGACATTATAACCTTCCAGATGACGTAGTTGGATAGTCCGTCCAACCTGTCCTAATCCCTCAAGCCACTGGTTGCCATTTGTGTCCCAAATGTCGAAAATCTCCTCTCTCCTCTGTACTGCTGTAGGGCTAGTCTATGCACTCCCTACTAGAGCTAGTAAAATTGCTGCCCCTTGCTGGTGCTCAGTGTTAAAGAATGAAGGGTAAGGATGTATATTGGGATTCTTCTCTTCTTGATAACAATTTGTGATGCATTTTTACAATTATCTTAGCTTGATCTTCTTCTTATTATTATAGTGTGTGTTTCATCAAACTGCTACCAAAATAAAAAAGACAAGAACACGGATGTTGGCTCTCTGCTAGGGCCAAAACCTCTCTCTTAGAGGGGAAAACCCTTTGGTAAGATTCTCTTATTGAAGCTTCTTATTGATCAATACCAAACCCTAGACCCTTGACTAGGATGTCCTCTAAGCACAAGTCAAGTCCTTCCTCTATTCTACACTTTAATCCCTGACACATAGACTTCTTCCTTTCGACACTTTCCTCTCTAGCACTTCTTTCTCCTTCTTTGTCGCTTGTCTAGAGGTAGACCTTGCTTATGTGAGCTTCTTGATGAGATATATTTCTTCTTCTCTTAGAGATGTTCTCTACTTAAGGAGACAACCTTCTCTTGATTCAACGAGATACTTCTTGAGATATGTATTCACACTGAAGTGATTGTACAACAACCCTAATTTTCCTACGTGTGGATGGGTTCCCTTGGAGAATAAGGATTTTTTTATCTTCAATAGAGAGAGGGACTTCTTCGCTTGACTTGAGAGGCCTTGTAGGCCTAGTAACTAGCCCAAACACCAACGAAACTTCAATTGTGATACTATTGCTGTTGTACCCACAATTTGTCCTCCTTCTCTTCACACGTGTCACTGTTTGTGGCCCTAGAAACAATCTCTACCTTCGTTGAGCTTCCTCCTTCCTTCGCTGCACTTTTGGGGACCCTTTAGACTTGCTTCTCCTTCCTTTTCTCGGCTTATCTCTTTGCTGATTTTCAGAGCTTGCTTTGTTGACTTTGAGGGAGTGGACAACCTCTATATATACAGGACTGCCCCTCCTCTAGACTGACATTAGATTGACATTATCTCTTTAGGCTGACTTGACCATATCTTGATTATGTTCATCGTTTTGTTTCTTTTGGAGGACGTTGCTGCATGGAGAGGACTTGGACTTTTCTTGGAGTTTTTCCTTTGACTCTAATATATAAACATACATGGTGTAACATGCCCTTAAGGTATTTGAAATACATACCTCATCTTGATTCTCCTTTGATCATCTTAGCTTCATTTGGTTGTCCTTGGAGTGGCCCTTTTTACTTCATCTTAGCTTGCCTGCATATCATCTTTTTCTTGAATCCCATGAATGGGATTCCCAATGAGACATCTACTCTTGTTTATGAATCTTCTTTTGAAGATTCCATTATAGGATCTTGAAGTGTTTCTTTCCTTTTGATGATGGAGGTCTTCTAAGATTTTTAATCATGATCAATTTTCTTTCATTGTGGATGAGGTCCTATTTTAGGTATGCTCGTTCTAGCTCAAATAGCATACCTAAAATAGGACCTTACTGGTGTTCTAGCTAATCAAGATTCTAAGTGCCCATCTCGATTACAAAAGTTACAATGGCGATCAGTCTTCTTCCATTTGTTTTTATTGGTCTTATTGATTCTGGAGCCTCTTATCACATGGCCAAAAATAAAGCCATGTTTTCTTCTTTACATGATTGTAACACCAAAAATATATATGTTGGTGATGATAGATCTCTTAATGTTCTAGGGACTGGAACTGTTCATCTAGACAATGGTCAGTTTAATGATGTATTATGTGTTCCAACCTTATCCAGCAACCTTCTATCTGTATATCAGATAACTCATTCAGGTGAAGGTAAAATTGTTGAATTTTCACCTCATGATGTTGTAATCAAGGATCTAAGAGATCCTAAACAGATTCTAGCTACTGGTATTGCTGATGATTCCACAAGGTTGTACAAGTTTCACAACTTTGGGTCATCAAATCTTCCTTCAGTATTTGTTGCTCATAATGATGAAGTGAGCAAACTTTGGCATGAGCGATTTGGTCACTTAAACTATCGCTCCCTTCAGCATCTATGTAAAGAAAATATGGTGACAGGTCTTCCTATGGTATCTTGCAGAGATGGTGTTTGTTCCGGATGTGTACTCGGAAAACATCATCGGGACAGTTTTGACAAACGTGCCTCTTGGCACGCCTCAGCCCCTTTACAGCTTGTGCACAGTGATTTATGTGGTCCACTTCCTGTTGCTTCATTCTCTGGCTGCAAGTATTTCTTAACTTTCATTGATGATTTCTCCAGACGCACTTGGGTATACTTCTTAAAACTCAAGAGCGAAGTATTTAACACATTTTTGGCCTTCAAAGCCTTTGTTGAAAAACAATCTGGACATCAAATTCTTAAGCTAAGAACTGATAATGGTGGAGAATATGTAAAAAACACATTCATCAACTTTTGCACCGAAAATGGAATTCAAATGCAACATACTGTTCCATACACTCCACAACAAAATGGTGTAGCTGAAAGGAAAAATCGCACCTTAAAGGAAATGGCTAATTGTATGCTGCAATCTAAAGGACTCAGTCTTAGTTTTTGGGCCGAAGCAATTAATTGTGCAAATTATATAATAAATCGCACTCCTACTAAGGTTCTAAAGAATATCACTCCAGAAGAAGCTTGGAGTTCCATTAAACCAGATGTAAGTCACTTTCGTATTTTTGGAAGTGAAGCATGGGCCCATATTCCAGATGAAAAGCATAAAGCTTTAGAACCTAAGAGTGAGAAATGTACTTTTGTTGGATATTCTGAAGATGTAAAAGGTTATAGACTTATTCCATTTAAGTCCAAAAATGTTATCATTAGAAGAGATGTAAAATTTGATGAAAATAAATCGGCCTGCGAGCCTAGTCCGGCGGATGTGCCACCTCTTCCTATCTCTTCTACTTTTGAAAACATTTCTTCTTCAGATGATGAAAGTGAGGATGACAATCCTCCCCCACCTTCTCAGGATCATCCTTCAGCTCCTTCACTTCCAAGATGGGTTCGTGCTACTCGGGATGCAGCAGGTGATCTTGCCGGTGATCCTACAGATCAGCGACGTACACGTTCTCAGTTTGAAAGAGTCTCTTCTTTACTGGCTCAAGCTCCAGTAAATCATGATCCTGACACTTTTGCAGAAGCTTCAGGCCATCCACATTTGGAAGTAGCTATGAATGAAGAATATCATTCATTGTTGGCAAATGATACATGGGATCTTGTTCCTCTACCAAAGGGACGCAAACTTGTTACATGTAAATGGGTTTACAGAACCAAGTATGGACCAGATGGGAAAGTTGATAAACATAAAGCTCGTCTTGTTGCTAAGGGCTTTTCACAGGTTAAAGGCATTGACTACACTGAAACCTTCTCCCCTGTTGCCAAAATGAACTCTATCCGCCTTGTTCTTTCCCTTGCTGCCTCTTTAAAATGGGAAGTCCATCAGATGGATGTTAAATCTGCCTTCTTGCATGGGGACTTGCATGAAGAAATCTATATGGAACAACCCATTGGCTTCATCCAAACAGACTCAGCCTTGTATGTCGACTTAAGAAATCTCTTTATGGTCTCAAGCAAGCTCCTCGGGCTTGGTATGCCAAAATGGATAGCTTTCTTTTAGAATCTGGCTTTTCTAGGTGCCATTCTGACAATACTGTCTACACCAAGAAAGTGGGCAACTCTCTTATCATCCTTGTTCTTTATGTTGATGATCTTATTCTTACTGGTAGTGATCCCAACCTTATAAACCATGTGAAGTCCAGCCTTAAAAAGAAATTTGAAATGACAGACTTAGGACACTTACACTCTTTTCTCGGTCTTCAAGTCCTGCAATCCAAGGAGGGTATTTCCCTTTCCCAGTCCAAGTACGCTTGTGATATTCTTCGTCATTTTCACATGGAAGAATGTAAGCCAGCCCCTTCTACCTTTCATTCTAGAGTCAAACTTTCAGTCTCTTGTACTTCTCCTGAAGTTGATGCTACCTTATACCGTCAACTTGTAGGAAAACTCTTGTA